>QUSF01000005.1:41417541-41568869 GCA_003676055.1 Chloebia gouldiae | reverse complement strand
CTACACAAAAGTCTACCAATCAAAATCTTAAAGAAATGTAAAGGAAAGATTACTTAAGGACTGCACAGAGTTTCTACATCTGCCAGTTACAACTGAACTGTGTTTTATTTGTGAAAGTGCCACAGGAAGTTCTTGTAGCTGATAAAAACTGAGGATTATCAAATACTGAGCAAAAGATGGCACAAGTCAAGGAAAATGTCACAAGAGTTCAATCCTGCTGCACTTCTGTATCCCTCTAGGAAACATGTATTTAATGATAAAAAGCTCAAGAAGAGCCACTGCTGACTTCCTGCACTCCTAAAATTTGTTGCAGGATGGAGTGGACTGACAAGAGTTCAATGGCATTGCAGGAAGTCAGAATCACTCACTGTCTTGGAGGTTATTGCAAATCCATAACCAAGATCCAGATGAGCTGTTGGTGAAGTTTATTTGCTTCTCCAACTATAAATACAACATTTTGTGAACTGTCTGCTATGCAAAGCAGACACACATGTTCTCCTGAACTCCCAAATGTTCTGAAAGCATCGCACATCACGTAAGACATTTCAGTTCTGTACCTCTGGATCTAACACCCATTTCCAAAAACAAAAAACAAACCAAACAACAGGCTCAGGAACATTTGTTTTATTTTGAAAAGATACTGTGTATTTTTTCTGATGAGATTAACTTTTCCAATAAAGGGGTCAGGAAGCTAAAAGATGTGCATATTTGTTTCTAGTCAATGTTGTGAAACTGCTCCCTGTCCTCTCCAAACTACCACAGATCAACTCTCAAGAAGTTGCACAACAGTGCTTGTTTTGAGCTGGAAAGATCTTTTTCAGATGAGCAGAGAAAGATACCAGAAGATGCAAAACTAACCAGGACAAACAAAAATGGAGCAATATGCATCTAAGCAACCACAGCCAAAGCTTTCACCCAATGTCCACAAAGCCAGTGCTTGTGAGAGAGGCAAAGGAATGCAGTGACAGCTTCCATTTCATGTGTTTGAGTATATGCTGGAAAAATTAGTCAATGTGCTAAGAAAACTTAAAATATTCCAATGTGCAGAAGAAGAATGAGTTCTGAATAAAACTCAGTTGTTTGCAAATTTGATTCCAAAAGTTCTAGCTATCTCCACCCATGTACTAATGTGCTTTCCAGGTAAAATAAATCAGCACAACAATACCTCTAATAGCCTTCATGGAGTTAGATGAACTCCTTTCCCTGTAACAGGCGCCACTAACCTCGGAAATCTACATGTGTAACATATGGCCAGAAACTACATTTTCTGCCCTTTGATGCCCAGGAAGATCAAAATGAATAAGCCAGGTCATTTGATATTTTTCCTTTCCATTCAAGTTTAATTATATTTGCTTTTAAATTAAGTTCTTCGGATTTTTTCAGAAAAACTGCCATCCAATAGGGTAAAACAATGTTAGGAGAGCATTAAATACAACATGACTCCCCCCAGAAAAGAACCACAGAAATTACCATTTGCAGGTCCAGCCTCATTGCCAGAACAAGCTGCAGTAGCCCAACAAATCATCTCACAGAGGACAATCATCCTACAATGATTCTCTCTCACAGCAAAAGTTTCATTCAAAGTCTACTATTTTTCACCAGTTACAAAAAATGAAATATTCCTTTTGCCTTTTTATCTTCCAAATATGTCTTGATTATCCTAGTATCTTGGAGAAAAATAACCCAAATCAGGTGGGAGAAATAAAGTCTCTGGGTTGTTTCCTCCCAGTTTATTCTGAAGCAGAAAAAGCATTTTCCTGTATTTGGTGACACCTGCCCTTTTAGCTGCAAGGTGGTAGGTGTAAGGGTGGCCTCAAAGCAAGGATCAAGGCAAATTTCCTTACACATCCATATTATTTGTGTGCCTATATGTGCATTCAAACATTATATGCACAGAATCATAGAATCAATTGGAAATCAATGGAAAAGACTTCTAAAATGACCAAGTCCAACTGCTAACCCAGTAATGCCAAAGCCATCACAAAACCATGTCCCTTCTCCACTTCTGATACCTTGCAAGAAAGCGCCCAAGTCTTCTTTTTGTTCTAAAAACTGTGACTAAAATGAGGAAAATTTATAGAATTTACAACTTTTCTTCCTTGAACTAAGTGTGGCAATGGCAATGTGTGGATTAGATAGGAACAAATTGAATTTCTGCAGAGCACAGCTAGAAGACATCTACAACCATGGAATCAATGCAACAGCAGATGCAATTTTTTTTAAAACATCAGACATGAAATGCAAGTTCATGGCAAGCAACGAAGGTTCATATGACCCATTAGTCTTTGAATGATTTTATTTTTCTAGGTCTTTGAAGAGCTTCTATTCATCTCTGACTCTACAGCCAGTTTTTGTTGTTGTTGCTGGAGGCTCTTTTCAGTAAGAGCATCCCATCATGAACTCTGTGCTCATTTTATTGAAGGGTATTTTTTGTAGCTCTTCTCATGGAAAAACTAGATTAACTGCTTTTAAACCATCCTTGGGAAGAATATCTTTTTGTCCTGAGCACACATCACCGGAATTAGGGAAAAAGAGCTCCAAAGTTGTAGCTGTATTCAGTCTCACACACTGCATCCTCCTATGGGGTCCACATTACAGAAACCACAGAACAGCCATTCACTGGCATGCTTTTAATTATTGATATTTTTGCTTTACTTTGTGCTTTTCTTGTGACTTTTACTTCTGTGACATCACCTTTTCTTTTTTACATTGGAAGTGAGAGACAGAAGGGGAAACAGACCCAACTGTCCAGAAATGTTGTAAATCATTTTTCATATTAATTACAGAGATGGCAACCTATTTTTCTATACAGTTCTTAATGATAAAACAAAGTGCTCTGCCTCCCTCCCAGACTTTTGGGTTTTGCCTCTGGACTGTGAGTCTGTGCACTTTCCAGCACATGCAATTCTAACAGCTTTAGACACATCAACAAACAGATTAAATTATGGGCTGTCCTTAGGAACTGATAGCTAAATGCCTAAAAAAAAAAAAAAAAAAAAAAAAAAATTAGGATCTTGTGTTAATTATACTGATTTTACTTACAGAGTAACCAAAAATGAAAGTCCTGTATTTTTGCTGTGCAAAAGGAAAACTCAGCATAGATGGCATGAGAGGTACTTCACACAGTCTTCACCCAAAGAACTTCTCCTGCACTTACTCCTTCTTTTACCTGCATCCTGGTTGACAAAGGAGTGTATCAGATATGTCTGATTCAAGTCATGAAAGCCTGAATAGCTGCGGTTGCACGGAAGTGTTAAAACTGTGCCAACACCAAGTGTGGTTCCCATCACACATAAAAGAAAACAAACTGAACTCTATCTGGAAAATCTCTCTCTTGCAGTGCTTGAAAAAGGAACATCATGTCACAATGATTCACTGTTACATGCTGATTTTGAGTGAATGCTGGAGAGCACACGAGCAAAACCCCATTATCTCCGTACCGGAGCACTGCAAAGGCGAGGGGCAGGCGATGCTATTAAGGCCCACACACAAAGCCCCAGGACCCACAAAGGGCATCTCAGTCCATGCACTGATGCCTCCCCCCACAGTGATTTGGGGCCCAGCGTGTCCCCCAGCTATTTCATCATATGTGCCATTACTAAGATCTCTGAGCCAAAAAACCACTTTTTTTTCCTACCCTTTGTGATACAACACGAGGTTTCCTTGTTTGTTTTATGTTCCAGGAGAAAAATGATGGGGAAAACATTTCTGAAGCTCTTTCATTTGTCAATGACAAATGCAGAGATTTATATGAAACACCAGCAAAATGGAAATATTGACTCTGAGCCTTCAGTTCAGATGAAAAGTGCTACCTAGGTGAAGAGTGTCATTATTGTAATGAATCAACTGCACACACGTCACAGGCGTAACAAAGTAATGTTTATTGCCAGTAACCTTTGCAATAATCATAGTTTCCAGTAAGGACTCTTTAGTTAACCATCAAACTCTACGGGTGAGATTTCAAGAGTTGTCTAAGTAAATTTGGTGCCAGCTCAGATGGAAAATTGATGAAAGATGGGTGCCTGACTCCCACAAGGCCTTTGAAAAAAGGCTCATCTTGCATTAATTGAAAGTGGGGAGGAACAGAAATTCAATATACTGTCACAGCAAAAGCAGGAGAAAGAAAATGGCATATTAAGCAACTTTGAAGGAAAAGTTCTGTGTCACTGAAATACAAATTGCTGCAGAATCTTGTTATTTACTGGCACTCTACTTTGCTTCACTGCCAGGAGACAGCAGAAATTAAAAAATATGGTCTGCAATGTCTCAAAGTCTTCCTTTCTGTTTTACAGAGCCCTTAGTGGCAAACTCCATTAAATCACAATCCTATCTCCAGGACTATTCAGCATCTGTGCATCTATATGGAGTAAAAGGAAGAGACAGAAGATGCCACAGGGATGGGACCAGGAGAACAGCAGCACACACTGCTGCTCAAGTTTCTCTCTGCCTCACACTCTAACATCACTGTTGGTACTTTTCAGTGCATACCTTTAGGGAAAACAGGTAAAAGTGTTCAATAGAGAGAAGATCAGGGTGATGCTGATGAGGTACATTTCAAGCAAAACAAATACTTTCCACAGCACAGCATCCATCCTCATCTTTGGGCATCCATCCTCAGGCTGCTCAGTATCTCTTCTGTGCTCCTTGTGCTTCTGGAGGTACCACTTAATGGCAGCATGAAAACACTGATTGGCATCTGGAAGGGGATTCAATCCTGCCTGAGTCCAGACACTGACCTGTGTTTGGTAAAGAAAGTTTTTTACTCACCCATGAGCTTTAAGCTCACTGCTCTATCCATGAAACCTGCTATGTTTGGGGTTTTTTAAACACTTGTTGAGAGAGCAACAGAAGTCACCACTGGAGCCACAGTAGGCTTCCATCCTCTGCACTTATGTATTGCACTAATGTCATTGAATGTCATCTTTACACCCAAAATCCTCCCAGGATTTCACTCTAATTGGCAGTTCCCTCCCCTCTCACTAAGGACTGTCCAAGGATATCTACTTTCCTGTGGAAACACCAGAAAATGGGGGCACCACTTCCTAGGGAGAACTGGAAACTGCCCAGGAACCACACACAGCTGGAAATTCACCCCAGTGAGAACTCACTGAGTTGGTGGCACCAGCCTACCAAAGCCACCATGTTTCAGTGAGCAGATGAAGAGTTGAGTGAGGGCATTACTGCTCCATCTGGGTCTGAATACTTAGGGGGTCAGATACCACAATGAAAGAGGTTCCCAAATAAGCTGGCACTGGGCAGCGACTTTCATTTGACTCAGTTATACTTAATAATGGAAATAAACACAGGTAACCATAAGGCCATGGACAAGGCTCTGCACTTACACTGTGCTTCTAAAAAATCAGTAATGGCAATGAGCTACAGCATCACTACTCAACTCACTTCTGAAAAGCATACAGGACCTGACATATTGTAAAAATAAGCCTTGTAGGAACAATTTCAAGACTTCCATAACACCACAATGGCAGGACAAGGGGTAATGAAGTTATACTGAAAGAAATTAGGTTTAGATTGGCTATAAGGAAGAAATTCTTGAGAGTGAGGGTGGTGAGGCACTGGCACAGGCTGCTCAGAGAAGTTTCCTCATCCCTAGAAGTGCTCAAGGTCAGGTTAGATAGGGCTTGGAGCAGTCTGGTCTATGTGAAGGTGTCCCTGACCATGGCAGGGACTTGGAACAGGATGATTTTTAAGGTCATTTTCAACTCAAACCATTCTGTGAATAATAAAAAAATTACCATAAAATATTATTACTACAATGATGCAGTTTTTTCACTTTACTAAGCTGTCTTATGAGCTTCCAAATTAAATTTGTGGTAGAGCAGTGGGCTAGCAAGGCTTGTGCCCAGTTTTTGTCAGGAAACAGCTGACTTGCAAGACAAAATACTTCATGGGAATCTTTGAGAAGGTGCCAACCCTCACAATTATACTTGACCTTTCTCTTGCTCACAGCTTCTCAGCACACTCTAGCAAACCCCAGCTTTGCACAGGAAGAGCTGAGAAGCCTAATGATGAACATCAGGGTTTTCTGAGTGTGTTTTCAGTACTCCTTTCATTTCATGATCATTTATTTCCTTCTATTTTTAAGTTGTTCTTGTTCAACTTCCAATTTTCCCACTTGGTAGGAGACTGCAGTGGAAGTGGTCTGGTGCCAGAGCATGGAGAGAGATGATCATGTGCAGCAGCTTCTTCAGACTGAAAGGCTGCAATTAGAAGATACTAGATACTATAGAACTCTGATTTAAATTAGGGTAGAAAGATTAGTCCATTGCTGAAATTTAAAGAACAGGTAAATATCAATTGTTTGGCATCTGTTTTCTTTCTTGTCTTAAGAAATAGCACTTGATTAGGTGAAGACTGCTACTACTCAAAGAAAATTATTTTCCCCTCCAAGTTCAATATCAGGTTTTGACATGGGTTTTGACCCACAGATTACAATAAGGTGGCAGATGTGTAATGTGAGGAAAAGCTGGCTACACTGCAGAACCAGGGAGCTCTTTTTGTTGTCACAGTTTCCCTTTTCTCATCCCTTCAGTGATGCAGTGACACCAAGGTGGAGAATGCAAAGCTTGACCTTGTTCAGAGCATTTGAAATCCCAATGCTCATGGGCTTCTGCAGCCTGGAACAGGGAGTGAAAAGGGCTTACAAGGAGATAACAACCATGTCAGAAACCTCAGAGGGCCTCATTTAGGTAAAGGCAAGTTTTCAGCTGGAAAATAAGCCCTCAAGTATGAACCTGCAGCATTTGTGAATTACCCTATGCATGGTGAATCCAGGACCATAAAATCCCCAAAAATTTGCTGTATGAATAAGGTCTTTGGAAAGGTCTCTGCTGTAAGTAGACAAAATCAGTCTGCAAGAAAGAAGTGGAAGAAAGAAAGCTGACTAAGGTATTGTTTTTTTTTTTTTCATTAGGGATATCAGGAGTCTAAAGAAACCTCAAACCACTGTCTGTATTTTATTTTAGTTGCATCTGCTGATGCATGCTGCAGAGAATAATTTCCACTCACTTTCCAAAAGTTCAGCTGTCTATACATTAACATATAATATATCAATATTCTGCAGTTAGGAAAGATTGGCAGCTAAGTTTGAGAGAGTAGATCAGGATCTGAGATCCATTACTTGCAACAGTCTGACTGTGGCATTAAAAAAATGCTTATTTTGCAAATGATTCTTTATTTCTAGAGGCAAAAATTATTGTAGAAGAATTACATTAGTAATCAGGAATCCAGAGAAGCTTATTCAGCTTATTTTACTGCTTGTGTTGATTACTGTCTTTTGTCTCCATCCAGCAGTGGGAAGCGCTTTATCATCTTCTGGTTTGGAAAAAGACCCAAGCAGCTAATGTACAAAAAAAAATATATTCTCCTAGTAGCTGCAGCATGATTAATTTTCCACCCCACAAGATCACTGCGAGTTTGAAAGCACCCTAGAGCTTTATATGCTACATTATAGTCATCAAGGATCATAAAGCATCTTCTTCCTTCCGCACCACTAGCACTTCAGAGAGCTAGCATGGTTGAGTGGAATGAGCAAAGAGTTGAAAATCTGGAGATTTTTATTATGAACCGAAAACAGCTTGTGTCTAGCCTTTGGCCTTAGTTACATATTGCTGGACACAGTTCTCTGAAGCACTGCAGTCCTAAACTAGAGCTAAAAAAATCAAAGACTTCTGCCCATATGACACTCAGACCTTGATATTTGAATTATAAAATGCTGACAAGAATACCATGTTTTTTCATCATGGATATTTGGGTTAATTGATGAAAAGCAGTAGGTAACAGCAAAGCATTTTAATTATGGTCAGTAAATAATTTTCCAAAGAAAAATTACTCATTATTTTCGTTCCACATCATTCCCCACAGATAAGTACATGGAGGAAATCCTGCACATTACATTTCCCCTGTTGCTACAGAGAAAGTTGACCTGGGGACAGCTGCCTTTTACACATCATTAGGACACTCCAATCCCAGCAGCAGAGAGAGGAAAAGTCTGGGATTTAGGCTGCCTCTCAGCCTTAGAAGTATGGTCATGCCTGGGAGTACAGTGGTTTTTAGAGGTACCTAAGCCCCCCAAAGCATTAACAGACATTATTACTGTAAGAGTTTTTAAGCTTGTCCAAAAGCAATTGAACTCTTCCATCAATCTGCAACTCTTCCATCACTTAGGGGGTGACAGCTGCCAAAAGAAAACACACATGGGACAGAGAGGGTGGCACAGGGACAGTAAGGCCATGCACATCAGCTTTAGTGCTGCCACCCTGGGAACAGGCCTGAGAAAAGTGTCCAGATGCATCACGTTGATGGTACTGCCCTTGAGTGGCCTCCAGGATGATCCTTGGAGGTGCAGTCCCTACTGGGGAATTTGCAGGGGTGGGAACATCAGGAAGAAGAGTCCACACCTGTCCTTAGGGAGCTGCATGGGCAGGAGAAGGAAAACAGATTCACTGCCCTCCACCCGTGTTGACAGCCACACTGAAGCTATCAGGACTACTCACAGAAGTAAAATTTAGACAAGACTTATTAATATTAACTTCCTAATATTGATTTAGGTCAGTTCTGCCTACAGTTGTGCTGCAAAGAAAAAGATGTACAAATATATTCAGGACATGACCCTCAACATTACTTTTTTAGAAAATGTGTTTCTCCTTAGTATCTTCTGGTTCTGTGTGCATGAATTAATTATACTTTAGACATTCTGTCAGGTGACACTTGGGAAATTTGTACAAAGAATTAATTCCTGGTTTTCAGGATGGTTTTATTTAAATAATTTAAAAAATGAAAAAGGCAAGTCATCTTGGAGCTAAGTTTAAATTTCATCTGCATCTTTTTAAAATGTCATTATACTGGATTTTTCCCCTTTTATTTTTACTCACATAATTTTTCCCATCCTTTCCTTCCATCCTCCTTCCTCTCCACATGAATATTCTAGGTGCCAGCAGAGATCTGTTTGGCTGTGTGACTTCCAGTGAAAATGCAAAATAAAAGCCACGCACCTTTATATAAGAAATATTTAATTGAATTAAATGTAACATTAATTTTCTTTTTCCATATTGGATAAAACTTGCTGAAGGCCTACTCCCTGCTATACAATCATCCCTTCAATTTATTTTTTGCTCACTTTGTTCCATTTCTGAGGTGATGAGTTTAACACCTGGTACCATTTTCTTCACGCCTCTTGTTCACTTAAGAATATCAATGCAAGCCACAATCCATGAGTGTTTATGTTCAGTGTCACCCTGACACTTCCAGCTGAAGACAGCCTTGCATCATTTAAATAGATTCATTTCCTTTAGATAGACCCTGCTACTCATCTCTTCTCCAGCTGGACAGAATAATCAGGTTGTCTCACACCAGCCAACAGAGAGTTTAATCCTCAAACCCTCGATCTTCCATAAATCTGTCTGCAGAGAGCCACTGCTAGAAATTCTTTGTCGTTTATGTCATATCTTGTAAAATCTATTGAGCCTACTTTGAGCTTGTGTCTGTTTTGACTTTTCCTGAAGAACAGTCTCTGGAGGGAAAATCTGAACCCTAGCATTTATCTTTCCATGCATTGGGATAGGAGGTTGTGAAAGGCTCTTTCTCATGGGGATATTTTCCAGTGAGTCAGACTTGCTTTCTCTGGATTGACAGGCTCTGACAGCAAAGTATTAATACTGTCTTGCAGTATTAGTCAACTGTTCTCCAGCTGAGAGCTGAATAAAAAGACAGACCTTCATCCTAAAACTGATTCCCAGGCAAGGCTCCCATTAAAGAAAACAAGACTTTTTCCTGAGTAATCAAGAGGGACTAAGAAAATTAAGAAGGATTTCAGGTGCCTCTGAGTACATAAGGTACTGTTAGTTGGGCCCACAAAGTTTCTCCAAAACTAACCCCAAACTTATTTTGGGTTTAAAATATATGATGGGAAACGGAAGAGATGCACTGTTTTTGACAAACCTGAGCAGTCAAAATCAATAATTTGTTCTGCTACATGGTCAAAGGTTGTTCAAAATAAGAGTTGGCAAAAAAAAAAAAAAAGCTGAAACATCCTTTTCCTTATTTTTGTCATGATAGCACAACTCAGATAATTGAAACAGTTAAGTTTAAACCTCTAAAAACAGCATTCCCTTCAGACTGAAAAATGAAGAGAAAGAAAAATAAATTACTTTACTTTCTAATCCTCATTCATGTTGGATTTTTACCAGATCCACAGTAAGGTCATTTTGTTCTAAACAATTTCTATATTTTGTATCAAACTTCTTTCTTTCTGAAAATATCTACCATCTAGCAGTCATACAAATGTCTTCATTTCAGATTAGTTTCTAGTATTTAAATTGGAAATCATAGTGTCAGATTAGTCAAAGAAGTATTTCTCAGAATCACAAAATCTCAATTGAATATTATAGCCCTTATTTCTCACTAGAAGAACTGGAGCTTCATTGAATAGAATTTTAAAAAGAGTTCTTCAAACGCAAGAGCAAGGTTATTTTACTCAGAAGAATAAAAGAGAGAGGTAAAAAGAGAAAGAGGGGAAAAAACAGGCTAAGAGAGCGAGAGAGAAAGTTAGCAAACCTGAATGGAACAATCTAGTCACACCTGAGGTCATTCCCATCTGTTGTGCGGCTTTTAGACTTGGGATTTCTACTGGAAGAGAAGAACTGTGGTTGCAGGTCCCAAGAGTGAGAACTGAAGCTCAAATATGCACCAGCCAGCCAAGAAATGTAGCCTGCCCTGATGATAAGCTGCTAGAAGCTTTCTTCAGCAGGAAGAATGTCAGGGGAACCTGCCAGGGGAAAGAGCCACTCCTGATGGGACACAGGAATGCATTTCTTCTGGCACAGAGCAGATTCCAAATCCACGGTGAGGATCTGCCAGCAGTGGTCATGTTCTTCCCTTGGGGTTTGCAGAGAGCAAGTGGCTGAGCAGAGGGTTACAGCAGCTCAGAAGGAGCTGTGGAGTTCAGGCTCCCAGCCAGCAGGGACATCCCTGTCCTGGGGCAGCAGGCCCAGCATGGCCAGCCCGGCAAGGGAGGGATTGTCCCGCCCTGCTCGGGCTGGGGCGGCCTCACCTCCAGTGCTGGGGCAGCTCTGGGGGCCACAATGTAAGAAAAACATTAAACTATCAGAGAGTGCCCAAAGGAGGGCACGAGGACGGTGCAGGGCCTTGAGAGAAGCCGTGTGAGGAGAGGCTGAGGGCGCTTGGTCTGCTCAGCCTGGAGGAGACTGAGGGGAGACCTCAGCGCAGTGACAAATTCCTCGAGAGGGGAAGAGGAGGGACAGACACGGATCTCTGCTCTGTGCTGACAGAGACAGGACCCGAGGAATGGCCTGGAGCTGTGTCAGGGGAGCTTTGTGCTGGAGATCAGGAAAAGGTTCTTCCCCAGAGGGTGGCTGGGCACTGAACAGGCTCCCCAGGGCAGTGGGCACAGCACCAGCCTGGCAGAGCTCCGGGGGTGCTTGGACAATGCTCTGGGCACAGGGAGACTCTGGGGATGGTGCTGGGCAGGGCCAGGAGCTGCCCTGGATCATCCTTGTGGGTCCCTTCCAACTCAGCTTGTTCTGTGATTCTGTGATTCTAAGTGTGATATGGAAGTGATCCAACCAACACTTGCTTCTGCCTTATGGCCTCATATGGTCCCTTTTCCTCTTGTATGCAGACATCTCCCAGTCCTGTAGTGTTTAACCTGACAGAATTTTTATCCATTCCTATATTCTTTGGGCAACTGAGGCAGAGAGATTAAAAGTTGCAGGGGAGAGGGAAGAGGGAAAGAACTGTTCAGTAGTGAAGCATTGTTATTGGGTCTTCAGAAGTGCCTGGATCCATGAGAAATACAAGGACCTGTGTGCTGAGGTGCTTTTAAGTGATCCCTGCATGCTGGCTGCATCGTGAATGCATAACACTGTTCCAAAACATGGCTCTGAATATTCCTGTTAGCTGTGTGAAGTGGAGAGTATCAGAGCAAGAAATCCCAAGTTTCATACTGGCACTGACCATTAGTTTCTTTCTTCCTCTTCTTTTTTCTCTCTCTCATTTTCTTTCTCAATGACCTTAAAATAATGTTTCAAGAAAAAGAGAACCATATCTTTTGCTGGAAGAGGAGCAAAAGAATGGAAATTGACTCAATATGCCCTGTAACAACTCACAATTGAAATTCATGAAAGGTGAAATCAGACTAATTTAGACCAAAAATAAAGCTGTGCCTCTTTTTGTTTCTTTTTTCTTTTTTTTTTTAACATTGAAAATTAATCACTGCCACAGCTTAAAGGTGTCTGCAAGATTTTATATCACTAGTAACTCATATATCAGCATTGGATGGCTTTTAAAAAGAAAAATAAAGTTCAAATATAAATTAAATCAGGGAAGACCTATGATCTCTGTTACACAGGATCAGATGGCCACAGTAGTGTTTTTAGTTTTACAATCTATTAATTAGATCTTTCTATTCCCTTGTCTGGGATTACCCTTTCAATTCTACTTGAGTTCCTGTAGATTTTTCTTCTCAGGCACCTAGACAGGAGGCAGGTCGATTAAAAATATCATTAACCCCTGCAAAGCTCATTTAGCTGCTACCATTTCTCATCAGGTGGCAGTGCAATGTCCAGAGGGAAAGCCCAAATCCTACAAGAAAAAGGAAAACCCTTGTGAGTACTGAGGCATCAACCATTGTGGAGCACATTTACAGTGGCAATGACAGCCAAATGTGGCTGTGGCCCATTCTCAAGATCAAATTCATCTTCCACCTATAATCTGAGAACTGTGTATAGTTTGAACTTCAAATAGGAAGCCACTCTGAGCACAGATGGTAATTTATTCTTAGAGTCTACTCAAATCAGGCAGAGGCCAACCCACCAATAGGTATATATGAGTAGGAAAAAATTCATCCCAGCATGCTCGAATGTGATCACCCACTTTTCATTTAAAGACAGAATTTTTGCATAATTCTTGCTGACCATCCCCAGTAATCACAAATCTGTTCATTCTGGGCTTCCACAAGAGCCTGGCTAACACCTGATTGTTAGCAAGAAGGCTTTTCTTCCAATCAAGTTTCATGGCTCAAGAATATTTCTCTTCTGGGGTTTTGTTGGTTTTTTTTTTTCATTATTTTCAAATGCCATCATTCAACATTTGAAACCACTCCATGAAAAGTCCATATTTGAGACACCTTTCCCATCTGAGCACACCCAAGTACCCCATTCTTTCCAGGGTGCCTCCAACTTCATTATAACTAAAGGATAATATAGAAACAACCAAACCATCTCTAAACTAACTTCTTCAGGCCCTATTGGTACTTTTGGCAAGCAGCAATGATTTCTCCTCACATGCATTTTATTCTGCAGTGTGACTATAAAGTAAGAACACATTCATCACCAGCCAGCCGACAGCAAGATAAGATTAAACTGCTAATTCTGCATGAATTACTCAGTCCTTAAAACAGGTAAATGGTTTAAATTATTTGGTGGTTTGGTAAATAAGTTATTTAAAGAAACAGCAGCAATTGCTAGTGTTATCCTTATTTCCATTTATATCCTTATTTATGGTGTTATTCATATTTATAAGGATAATTTTTGCAAACAATGGCCTAATAATGCATTTTGTTTATTAACTTGGAAATGCACTTTTTTTCACAGTAAGGGAGATTTTACTGGGGACTCAAACCTAGAGCAGATCACAAAGCAAGAAAGTAATTTAAATCTTCTCCCTGTATGAGAAATATGAAACATGCTATTTTATATAATAATCCCATGCTATGCTTGGTTTTTCATCACAGGGAGATCCCAAGTGCTACCAGGTCAAAATTGCTCCAGCAGGACAAGATTAATCTCATTTGATTGTATGATCTGCAGTGTGAACCCTTCTATCAAAGGCAGTCAGCTTCAGCTCCTTTTATGTCACTGCAGAGTTTTTAATCTGCCTTATCTTAGATTCTTCTGTAGGGTGAGCTGAATCACAGCCTGCAAATGCCCATTTCTCCCCAGTGGCTCTAAAAATGCCTTTGCAACATCTGCACACATCTGCAGTGCAACCCTTTCCTGTTGATCAACCTTGTGGCTGCTGTCTCCAACGATTGCCATTTTAATGGTCTGAGAGGAAATGTGCCAAAATATTCAGTGGCATTAATAAAATTATGTAGGCAGCCAATGTCAGTCACACAGCAGATGTTTAAGTGCTGCAGAAACACCATGGCTTTCTGAAGGATGTAGTTGTAGGTGGCCTAGGGGGAAAAAAAAGAAAAAAGACATTTTTTAATGCAGATACTCATTTCCATGCATCAAATATGACAAGAAGTGGCTTAGGTAGCAAGTCTGGAAAAGTGGCCAATCCTTTAGAAAAACTTCAAAGAACTCCCAAATTCAGTTGTTACATTCACAGAGATGTGGATTGCACAATGGGTAGTTCTACTGAAAATAAGTCATTTTTTAAACTTGGGCTGAAAAAAGATTATGGAAGAGATATCTCCCCGTTGATTAGAATAACTGCTTTATCTGGTGATTTCAGAGATATCAATTACTATGTGGATGAGGAACATAATAATCTTCAAACACTCCTCTTTGAATTTTTATGTCATTATGAGTACTTTGAAAAGTTTCCTCAGGGTGTCTGTTCAGTCACTGAAACTGCTGCTTTTTTGCACAGGTAGGAAAACAAAGAATTACAGTGCTCTTTTGGGGGGCAATTTTTCAATTATCTATTTATTCTTATTTATTTTTTATTTTTTCCATGTTTCCTGAACTTGTAACTACTTCAATGTAACAATCTATCATGAAAAACTGTTTTCCCAGCTCATAAAATTCACATTCTTCAGGGCTGGTAGCAGCTGTTTTGTAGCTGTCATACCACATAATATGAGTAAGGTCATTCCCTGTAGCAAACTCATAAGCCAAATTAGAGAATTTGATCCAGTGCCAAATTTTAAAAGAAGAGATACCACATTATGATGAACCGTGGTGTCCAGAGTTTAATGTATTTTTTATTAAAATCAATGGGAAGTTTATTTCAACGAGGGTTGGAAGGAGTTCTAATTACCTGTGGACAAATGATCCCCATATGCCAGTTCCAGAGCTAGAGCTGCTGTTGGTTACATGTCCTGACAATGTGCTCTTCAGTCCTGTGGCCAGTGAAACAATTAATTTCTATAGTCAACAATAAATTTAATTAAAATGAATTTTTATGATGAACACCAGATACTTCACCCTGATAATTTACTTAGAGAGCAGTCCTGTTTCCAGTTCGACCACTGCAATTTTCCACATGTTTTAAGAGTGTAACTACCAGTGCTAATTGCACAATGACCAGTGACTCTCAAATTGTTTTCCAGACATGGCAAGATTATAACCACCCTGATTACAGCTCTCCTGACTCAAGAACAAGTTGCAAGGCCTTTTTCTACATCATGTTTCTTCTCTTGTCAGTAATAGTAAAGAGTATTAAAAATTTTAGACTGACCTGTAGGTTCAAGTGTGGGTCTTCCTGCTGCTTTTAGTGTGGGATAGATGAAGATCTGAAAGGAATAAACACAGGAAATAATATGGAAAATCAAAGAATTCAGAAAAAAATTTATCTCTTTTTGACGTTACTGTGGGAAACGATCGCCTGGACTTTATATTGGGTTGCAACTTCCTAGTAAATTATTTTTTATATCAATTTCAGGTTCTGCTCTGATTTGTCCCATGTATCAATGTGTGTGTGTGTGTGTGCATGTGGCATATATGTTTCCCATCATTTTTCTCACAGCTGTTGTTTGATGGTTGATCTTTCCTCCCCCCAGTGAATCATTGTCCTCTCTTTTCCATTTCTGTCTCTCTGCATTCAATTTGTCTTCTGTGTTGGGGGCCGCTGCTGGCTGACGATGTGTCCTTGTGGTAACAGAGACACAGCTATTTCTGTTCCTCAGCCCTGCTGAGCCCGAGGATTTATGGGGGTGTGGGTATTTGGGTTTGGGCACTGGATTAGACCACTGAAGGAGCAGTTTGGGAGGTAAGGAATGCTGGGAGCAGCTTTGTGTCAGCTCTGCTGAGCTCCAGTGCTTGATTTTCAGAGTCTCCCTCTTAGCTCGCTCAGATTTTCCAAATCTAGCTGTCAATGATATGAGACTCCACTATTTTAGATGTCCTTGCTCTGCCCAGTTCAGAGTAATCTTTCAGACACTTCCTTTTGTGTGCCTGTCTCCACACCAAGTGGTGTGATGGTGGTCTCTGCAAAATTTCCTTCCAGGCTGAAATGGGCTCCACAATCAACAGAATTATGAGTGTTTGCACCAGGCAAGAGTCTGCCCCATGTTCCTTCCAAATGTTTAAGAATTATGATTGTTGACAGCACAGTATGTCCATATGGAAATGGTAAGCTTTCATGAAAAAGAAGAAAAAAAAAAAGTAAGGCTAAAAATTAAGACATTTTGACTCAAAAAGGAGTCAGGATAACTTCAAAAGCAGCTGCTCAGAACTTTAAAATTATTTCACCATCCATACTGTCTGAAGGAAGTAAAATGTGACTTCAACTACCATAAGGGATCACAAGGTGTGTTCAGCAAGAATAAACTTGTGAGACTTGTAATTAACAATAAGATATACAAATTAATCAGCAACTGTCAATGTGGTACAATAATCAAACATCAGATACTCACAGAATCTGTGAGGTAATCCCACTGAAAAAAAGGTGAATAAAACCTCCATGAACTGAAGACCACAATGCAGACTGTATTCAGTAGAGAATTTCAATTCTTTGGCATCCTTGGTAAGGAAACTAGAATATTGCTCCAAGTGTCTAATAAAGGCAGCCAGTATGGTCCAGCCAGAGTGTAAAGTCCACTACATTCTTTCTACAATTTTAAATCTCCTCTACTTTGAAACAAACAGTATAAATCAAACCTTTTTCCTTTCTGCCCTTCCTAGGGACAGTGATTCCACATCACTAATGTTTTGTCAGTGCACTTCACAGTATATACATTTTTTTTGGTAAAGAAAATAATTTAGCTATTTTTTGATAGCATTATCAACAGCATTGCAAATATATCAAGTAAGCTGGAGTGAAGAATGTCTGTAAGATAAGGTTTGCATACAGTAAACGAAATTAAACAAAGCAGAAAAGATTGCATATGGTTCAAAGTAATGTTATTCTTCTTCTTAATCCTCAAATACAGTCACTAAATTACACTTCCAGATTTAGTTATGATATTTATGAATGACTTAGTGCATTTAAAGAGGGGAAACTGGCTACAAATGGGGGCAAACTCATCATTTAAGATTACAGTTGTGCCAGCACAGAGCAAATGCTTATTACTGGGGTATGTTTGGTCATGGGGAATTCTCTTTCCCTAAGAACTAATCCCAGAATAGCATATTTTTATTATATCTTCCAAATCTGTAATTCAGGCTGTATGTAAATACAGCCTTTCTTTTTAAAATGCTAGGAAATACAGAAACAGCTGAGATTTGTTGAAGAACGTTTCCTTTAAATCATTTGTATGAGCAACTCAAAATCAAAAATATATTTAAAAATATGCAAATAAGAATGAATAGGAAAGTATTGTATGAAAAACATGGCATTTTGCTGGAGGCTACATAAAATCACTTCTTCCTTCCTCTCCTAAACATAGCACCTCTAAGTAGAAAAACAAAAAAAAAAAGTTCAAAAGAAATTTACCAGTTTTGTTCCTTTATAACTGAAAACAGAAGATGCATTTATTTTTTTTTAGGATTGTATCATTTTTGACTTCAGATGCCCAGTTGCTCTCCTACATGCTCCCTCATCTTTTGATATCCATCATATTTTCAATAATATTTTTCCTCCAGAGTACTTCCATCTAACATCTGTCTCGTTTTTCTTGGTAGAGAACCACAGTGCACACCTAGAATTTGGAAAAGGTGTCAAGAAATATAGTCCCCAAAAACTCAGAGGCAGTACTGTGATTTACAGAAAATTAAACATAGTTAATTTTGGCAGGAGCTAAATAAAGGCTATGTCATACAGTGAACTGGTCTTTGAAGGGCAGCTAGAATCCAGAGAGCTCAGGTTAGCCAAGCACAAGTTTTATTTTAGCAGGAATTTGGTGGGTAGTGAATGAAAAATGGCAGCAGCAGCTGTTGCTGGAGGTCTGCTGGTATGAACCATGATCACTGGAAAGTTACCCAGTTTTTTGAGGGTCTCTCCCCACCACATGCACTTTGCTAAGGAGGTACTGGCTGTTACACAGCACACAAAATTATGTTCTTATATTTGTAAAGTTAGAAAAATACACCATCATATTGTGGTGCCTGAAGTCAGCCCCAAACAGATCCTTGCAGTGAGGTGGGAGAGGTCAGCAGGAGCTAAAACACCTGAAGGCTTTATTCTCATAAATCATTTTACTGGTATTCTTTACTCCCACAAGAAAAAAAAAATGCCTTGTACTTCTGTGATTAATTTCTAACAAGTCTTACCATCAAGCAGCTTAAAAATGAATAAATTTCATCTCTGTGAAGCAACAGTGAAATGCATGATGATTAAGTTGGAAATAGGACTGAGAGAGAGCACAGAAACCAGTCTCCTCCCCTAGCTGTCATTTAGGATTCCCCCAGCATCCAACTCCACAAGCTGAGACCAAAAGCAGCAAAAGTTCATTTCCTGAGTGTTACTGTTCAGGATTGTCCTCCAAAACTAACTTGGTAAGCTGAACCTGACTTTTCTGCCCAGAAACTCCAGTCTAAACCATCTCCCTCATCCTTTTCCAAGATGAAAAGCACACATTTGTCCCTCTTTTTTATCTTTTTATTCTAGTTTACACCTTTTTTTTTTTGATGAAAAGGACACATTTCTCCCTCTTTTTATCTTTTTATTCAAATGTACACCTTTTTATTTTTTTAATCTGTTAATAAACATGCTGGAGATGATCCCTTGGTCTCCTCTTCGGCACTCAATGGGATGAGTCTGAACACAAAACCCAGTCACACCAAACACAATCCTCTACTTTATACTTCTTTTGAGATGATAATCTGATGGTAGGCTTAATCATTCTAGAACTCATGAAAACTTAAGCTAATTACAACATTTCTTTTAAAATGTCATAGTAATTTAAAAATCATTTGAGTATTCCTCACTATCTTTCACTTGCTTCTGGGTCTGCAGTAGAGACAACACATGAGAGATTAATCACAGAGATCAGTATTTTGGGAAGGTTTGTAAGGAAGCTTTTCACGCCTTTACACTTCGCTCCCTCCAGAGTGGTTTAGCACTGGTTGCTCACACATTGCCCAGATTTAAACGTTGGCATTTCTTGCCTCCCATGGCCATTTTTGCTGCCAGACCAAGGAATTTTGTGCCCCGGCTGACCTGCCAGTTGGTGGGTCTCTGAGAGCTGCAGATTTTTCCTTTCAGGCCAAGAGATAAAAGTAGTGTAGCCAGTATTTAAGCTCTCTGCTTTAATGCCCCAAATCTAATAACCAGAAGCTTTTAAGTCCACTTCATGGAAGATGCTGTCCTTGTTCAGCTGATTATGACCTCACAAAATCGTAGAAGCAGGGATGATAAGATCTCCTCTGTGTTTAGGTCTGAACTTAGGATCACTTTCGAGTCCAGATTCATGGACTAGCCATTAAACAACCCCACAGCAGGCTGGCCAGTTTCCCCTCCAGCCACATCAGCTCAGATGAATATCCTGCCATGCAGAGGAGCCTCCTCCACCTTGCAGCCATCTCTCTTCATTGCACCTGGCTCTGGAGCATTCTCTTCTTCCCAAAAGGAAGAGGAGACAGCCTGTGATTTATCACCACTAGAAGAGGGCTGGAAGGACAAACTTTATGCCAATGTTGAGGAAAGAAGACTATTCCATCGGTTACACAACACAGTAGAGAGAGGGAAGGGTGCTTGTGTTTCAGACTGGTCAAGGATACAGAACTAGCACATGCACCTCCAATTCTTTCTGGAAAATGTGCAAGATAAAAAATTAAAACAGAGGGTTCCCCAAAACTACTATTTTAAAAGGACTATGGAGAGGTCTGGCTTCTCCAGCACTTTTATATGTATTGAAAAAGTGGGCACTAAAGGATCTATGCCAATCAAACTCGGAGGTGTTTCTGGAATTTCATTACTTGTATGAAAATACTTGCAGCTTCAAAAGCAGACAGGGAAAGCAAAAGAGATCATTCTCCAGGTCTGTGTGCAAATTTCATTTTTTAGTGGGTTTGTTCAGGAGGAAATTTCTTTATGCATGGCTCCCAAACAGCAGTGATTTTCTGGGCTCATTGTGTTGCAGAGGGAAGAAGTGACTCAAAAACACCTCAGGACTTTCCCACAGGCATTGAATGACCTTGGGCAATTCACTGCAAGACCATTTGAAGATCTGATATTAAGCAGCAACACCCACTTTCACTAAAATAAATGAGATGCCTTTATGCTAGCATCTGGCAGGCTCCTCAGCATCCAATCTGAGGGCCTTTTTAATGAAGTGTGCTGGAGCCGCAAGTCCAATTCTGCTTCCAAAAAGAAACAAGAAAGGAGGTCTCGTTAGATGCCAACATAACCTTTCAATTCCCTAAGTTCAGAATCATGAGGGTTTTTTCCTTGGTACTTCTCTTTTACCCTGTAAAACAGTGAGATCTTTTTACCCATCAGACACAACTTCATTCAACTTGACGCTCTGGAAAATTCAAAAACTTCCAGCTGCAGAGCCCCACCAAAGTTTATAGCTCTACAATAATTGCAGCTATTAAAACACATATTTTGCTTAAGAATTTCAGTGTTTAGTGTTTCTACAAACAGCGTTCACATAAGCAGACACAGTCAGTCATCCAGGAATGAGAAATGGAAATTTTGGAAATGGGCTTTTAGGCTGGAGGAAGGTTCAGGAAGAGGAATTCCTATTAGTGAAAAACAAACCCTGTGCATGACCTATTCATTGAAAAACACCCCAGAGACATTAAAAAGTTTAATACAAATCTCACTACAGCTATCACAAAGGGAGAAAAGGATGACCATAATTCATATGGTCCTCACCCTAATTTTCTAGTCTGTATTTTCTACTAATTACTCTAATTAGGAGGGCCACCAATGCATACATAATGGTTCAGCAGCAAAAGTACAATGTCCAAAACACTGAGTCACATTCCTATGCCCACGTTCCTGCAGCTATCTCTTTTTAAGGATGCTCATTGCTAAGCCAATAGAGACAAATAAAATTACAGGCTGACAGAAGAAAAATATGAAATGCAAATGTGTCAGTCTTGAGGAGAGTTCAAGTACTTAAGGACAGTTGCAATCCACAGAGAATTTTGCTCAAAATAATGTAATTATTGAATTTTAAACCATTAATTTCTGCCCATTCACACTGGAAAATTTTTCTCTCCTTATATTTTTTATGTGTCTTGTTATGTTTGTGAGAATATTTATCTCAATTTACAGAAATCTGTGTTAGCAGTTTACTGTGCATTTTTGACCACAAAGAAGTGAGGGCTCCATCTTTTAATAGGTTTTTATTTTTCTCTCTCAGCAAAACTCTTGCAAACTCCAACTATAAGCATTTACAAAGGAATATGAAACCTCATGGGAAAAGGCCTATTTATTACTCCTATTTTGGAGTCTCACAATCAATCACTTCATCATGAAGTGATAGATAGATATTATCATTAGCATTTGTTCTGCATTCATGCTAAACCAGCTCTCTTTATCTACTCTTTATCTTTGTTTAATCCCAGTATTCTGAACTGCACTGCCAACAAAATAACTCTTTTCCAATGAGAAAATTTTTAATGAATTTTTAGAACTTGGTTCTTCTCCTTGATGTAACCTTGAGTCTGAATTTTCATGGTTTATATTATGCAGTTTGGGTATAACACCCTTGTAATTTCTTTCCTGCTTAGTACTTATCTTCTCAAAATTAATCCCATCTTAGAAAAGCTTTTTGTCTTAGAATGTCTGCAAATAAATCACTGTATTCTTAGATAATGGAAATTGTCAGTGATTAAATTCAATTTGATAGGGTATGAGTGAAATTCCTCTGACTAGTTATCAACAGTATCTTGATTTTAGGTTTGGATTTATCATTATATTTCCTACATTTACAGCTGCCTGTACTTTTCTTCAGTAGTTCTCCATATTTATTTTTGCAGATTGTTTGCTGCAGGCTCATGAATATATGGGTATTTGGCAGTGATTTTGTAACATATAATCAGAACTGAAAATTACAGTGATCCCATTTGTGTTATTATAACTGAAGAATGTGTCAGACTTTCCATTTTAAACCTTATACTCTAAAGAATCCATGACCAGTCTTTCTTTACTGCCAAATATTTCTGCAAAATTTTCAATAAGAATAATGCTATTTATTAGTTTGAAATTTTTCTCAGGATTTCTGGCAGTAAGTGTGAGGAGATAGCTTGTCCTGATCCAAAATAAAAAAAAAATCTCTAATTTCCTGTCTCTTTATTCAGTGACTCCATTTTAGCCAAAAAAAAAAAAAAAAGTTAGATAGGTTTCTTTTTAAGGACCTGTAGTATTCATGCAGTAGTGGATAAGAGGGATTACTTGAGAATGACTGGAATTATTTCCTTTCATGGAAAACATAATGTGTTCCTTCAAGATAGTGCCAAGATTTTTCTGCCAGAGGAACAAGAAAATGGATAAGAGAATCAGCTCTCTACTCTGGGCATTTATTTCTTTTTAAGGAAAATATCCACAGCAAACCAGACCTTCTCATGCTCCAGAGCATCCACTAGATAAGGGGACTGTAGATGTAAAATAAGGAAGTGCTTGGCTAGAACTGGGGCTAGGAGAAGGAACTTGAAGAAGAACCAAGACTGGCCAGGAGATACAGCAGCAGCTTCATTGACATTTTCCACTAAAAGTCAGGATCCTTGCTTTGTATCCCTTTACAACATCTCCAAATTTCCTGCCTTCCCTTCTCTTTCTGCCTTTAGCAGGAGAAAAAAAAAACCTGCACAAAGGTAAAATTTGGCCTTCCAGCTTCTCAAACTTATTGGCAAGATGGCAGACAATGGCAAAATTCCATCCTAGAAAAGAGTCGAGTGGGTGACTCTAAGTACCTTTCACCTCATCACTCTAATTTTACCTGTTCTGAATTTCCAGCTCTTTGTTCTGCCCAAGGCAGCATAATCAAATTTCCTTTGAGTTTCAGCTGCCAGTTCTACCGTCAGCTCCTGGGGGACCTTGGGCAAGTGGAAAGAGCCAGGTTTCCAGCAAAGCTGGGAAATTCCAGCACCCTCAGAGAGCAGTAACACAGGTCAGCTTGCTGTGGTTTGGTGAGCTCAGCCCTCAAAGCTTTGGCCCTGGCTAAATTTAGGCTTTGAGGCTATCAGAGATGGCTCTCAAGCACAGAGAAGGAACAAATGCCAGAAGCTTTGCCATGTCTTCACTGTCTCCATGTACAAACAGGATATTGCAAGGCCTCAGTCCTATGGGAATTGGTTGTGCTGTAGGAGAACTGTAAAAGATGCATTGTAGGAAGACAGACTTCAAGCTCCATTCTGGTGATGCAGAACTCTTGGGTCTGTAAGTAAGTCAGAAATCTTGTGAGAACAGTCCTGGTTCTGAGGATCTCTCTGTTTTCTTTCCACTAATGAATGGAAATCCTACAAAATGGAATTTTTCTTCCTGATGTTTGGACAAATCCAGTTCTGGTCCTACTTAGTGGGAAAGATTTCTTGCTGAGGTGGGGGGGTTTTGCCAGTTATTTGCACAAAATGCTGCAGATTAGAAGAACTCAGATCTTGATGTACATAACTCATATATTTTACATAATTATTTAAAAGAAAATATTAGTTATGAAGACTGTGAGATAACACATGCCAGTTTTTCCACTATGAAATGCATCCTGTTGTCAGTATTTCCATTCACTCTCATTGCCTATAATCAAAGGCAGTGGGAATAAACTCTGGAAGTCTCGCCTTTGGTGGATGGACTCCAAACCTCAGTATGGCATGTCTGACATGACACATATGGAATATTCATTGCCTTTGAACCAAAACCTGCAAGGAAAGGTTCTCTAGAACTGCAGACAGAGCAAATGGGAATGAGAGCTGGAAGTAAAGAATGAGGAAACTTCAAAACCTCTCTCCTCTGCTCTCTCGGGTGATTCCCTGGCTGCTGTTAGATCCTCAGCATCAGAGTGGCAGGTATTAAAAGCAACCTTAAATATTTGTATAAAAAAAATGGATAAGGCAGCAAAAATCCCTGTCCTAAAAGGCACTGCCCTGCAAATCTTTTCTCATATCTCTAAAACATCTGATGCTATTAAGTGAGCTCACATTGCCTAAAACTCATTCATAGGGTCCTGCCAAGGCCATGTTGGACCTTCTACAACAGGTAACCCGTGCTTTAGACAGGGAAGAGGACTCAGTGGTGGGCTGGCACCACAGCACACTTTGTTGGAAGTTGGCTGGGTTAAAAAAAACATGGAGGAGCCTGCCTTCATGGTGAAGGAATATTTTTAAGAAGTTGTCTACAAAGCCATCACTGAATCACTGGTATCCCAGTGTATTGCAGTCAGGGAGCAAACTAAGACCCCTGACTCCAGAGTACAGACCTACAACTCCACCTCCCTGGGCTAAGAGCTCACTCCTGAATAAAGCACTGTAGCTGCAGAGGTCGCTTCATACCTGCAAACTTTACTTTGGAAATCCTCATGAATGTGGCCCAAGCTAAACAAAGAGAGTTCATAAGCTTTTGGGGGTAGCATATTGCATATTTTCCCTGCAGTTTATTGGCAAATTAATTCTAATGCATTCAAATTACATCATGAAGTGTAATGTAAAGATATTTCATGAAGGGTACCTTAATAGGGTGTGAAAACCTGATGAAGGGTAATTCAGAGGGAACTGCTTGGCCCATCTCCTATTTACTTGGAAACATTACTGCCCTAAAAATCTCTTAAAAATATTACTTATTTTTATGGCTCAAAACCCTTTAATTTGAAGATTTTTATGACTCCCTTACAATACACATCGATTTAAATAATGTTTTAAACTAAAACGGATCATTTACTGCCAACTGTGCTTCAGGCATATCATTGATTAGTCCAAGTGTGATAAAACAACCTTGTTTTTATTCATACTTTAAGAGAATAATAAAACCTGCATACTTGAAAATACTGAAGCAATATCTTGGCCCAGAGCTATTTAACTATGAATTATTCACATCTAGTTTATTTTTTTTCTTTTAAATTCATGAATCTCCAGAATGGTTTTGTAAAGTGTATCAGTGAAACCACGTTTCTAATTATTAAAGAGAGTGTGGAGGAATCAGAATGCATCATATATGTAAAGGGGTCATTTTTTATTTATCTTCCTTTGCAAGCCACTGTGAATCTCCTTTGAAAATAGTTATTCAGTATTCTCACTATATTTTAATTTGTGGTCCATTGAGAGAATATAGACAGAGCTACTTTTTTCAAAGAACTTTTGCGAACAAACTTATTCTCACATGGTGTAACACTGGAACTGCTTAAACATAGGGATATTTAGGGATTTCACAGAAAAATGACTGGGAGCCCACTGCCCAGAACTGGCCTGGAATGATCAAAGGAAATTACTGAAATAAAAAGGAATTTTTTTGCATCTTGGTAAGAAATGGTTCCTGTAACAGTGATAGGGTGTCTATCTGAATATCACACTGCTGCAAGTGGGACTTTTTCCTTAACCATTGCAAAATGTCATGGCCAAAAATACATTTTGTAGGTGAAAGAACCCAAATATTCATCTGAGTCTTGCAATCCTTCCATCCTGTGTAACCTTACAATGCTTTCTGCTCACCACGGTCTGAACCCTAACAGTGGAAAGAATGAGACTGAGATAAAACTTTCTTCTACCATCACTGAATTTCAGTAGATCAGAAAACCACTTCATTTCAGTGCACCCCCAGTCCCTACACAAACACACACACACACAAGACTTCATTTTTGTTTGGAGCATAAACTCTTCAGTCTACAAAACTCTTTTCTCTGTATAGTACTCGGCATAATTCTGCACTTGGTAAATACTGATTTTTTTTTTTTTCCTTATACAATCACAGAAAATGATAAAGGTTGAAAGGACATCCTCTAGCCCAAAAAAAGAGTTCAGAGCAGATCCAGCTAGATCAGTCTATACAGAGACTCTTGAGTTTTGCATATATCCAAAGCTGGTGTTTGCAAACCTCTCTAGGTCTGTGCTCTTGAATAATCCACATCATAGTGAAAACCCTTCTCCTTTTCTCTTAACAGAATTTCTTCTCTTTCAGCTCAAGTCCATGGCCACAGGACTCCAGGTTTGTCCTCTCCATACTCTCAATTCGGTTGCAGCAAGATCTCCCTTTGCCAGTTCTGGCATGTTCTCCAGCCCCTTGACTATCCATGTAAGATGTTCTCAAGGTCTCCTCATGTTTTATGGGAAGGTTTTCCTCTCCTTCAAATACATTTGTAACCAGGGTCTCAGAATTGAGTACAACTACCATAGCTACACACCCAGAATGCTGCTGTGTCTGTGTGGCTGCTGCACCCACAGAATGCACCTTCAGCAGTAAGACAGAGGAAATAGAAAAATTAAGGGTTACAGGAAGAAGGGGCAAGCAGCAGACAGCAAGGAATGGCCTTAGATGATGGTTACTAACTTGAAAGAAACAGCTCCAGATAGCCAGAGCAGATTAAATGGTTCTGTGGAATGGAAACCCAGAACTATGGAGAATTAAAGATACTCAAACATCAACAATTCACTGATCACAAGTGCCATCATATGCCGTCCAGTCTTACAAATAATAAAATTATAAACAAAAAAGATATTACAAAAAGGCATTAGCAGACTGCATGGAGCTTCTACTCGATCTATGCTGAGATTTGCAATACACACAGTTCTTTCTAGGACTTAAAAATTTATCTGAATGTTTGTTACTGAAGACACTTAAGAGTTTCCTAAGGCTGGAAAATGCCAAGAGGCTCAGCACAAAGCTTGCAACAATGAAAAGTGAGAAGAATCCAACCTTTTAACTTGGCTTCAAGGCTACATGGGGTTGCACTCTCCAGATGTATCTGCCGTATTGGGCTTAGCACAAGATTAGCCTGGAAGAATTGTGTCTTTTCTCACTTTTACTCCACAGACAGATGAGTTAGAGGACTTGTCTGAGATGGAGAAAGCTCACATTTAAGTTAAACTCTTCACTGCATGGCTCTCTTTCTAGACTAGGGCAATTCTTCTGTACATGGCTACAAGCAAATGTCTGCAAGTCTGTGAAATATCTGTAGGAAAGATTTAGAAGTATCAATGGACAACAAAAATGTGTCTTCAAGGTGCTAAGAGTAGAAGATTTAATTTGTTTTACATTCTATTGGGAATCCAGTGCCAGGTGTTAATCTTTAAGCAGGCATTATTCTCCTCACTACAGAATTGCATGTTTTGAAAAAAAATCCCGGTCCCTTATTCAACTCATCAAAATCTATGTGCCTCAAATTCTGTGTAGATTTAGTCCCAACACATTGATGTGAATTCTCTGCACAGTTTGAGGTAAACCAAGCCATGTGTTTGAATACTTTCACCAAGGGAGTCAAACAACAGAGGTATTCTCACCTCATTGACATTTTCCGAGTTTTATTTGGCTCATGAAGCATTAAAATGCTGAAATTGGAAAGCAAAAATGATTTTAAGCTGCTGAACATGATGAAAAACAATGCTTTCGAGTAGCATGATGAATTTGTTGGGGAGTGATTAGACATTAATAGCAGGTTTGCATACTTAATAAAGTTTGCATAGCCAATTTGCACTTTATAAAGTGCAATCCATTGTTCTGGAGTGCGGCCCTGATGTGGACTTTATGAAGCATGCAGGAGGCAGTACAGATTTTATGAAGTCCACATTGAGGATAAATATCAAATTAAATAGGAAAAGCACACCAAGCTCTGATATGTGGCTTGGAAACTCATGCCTGCCTGCAGGAGTTGTTGCTGAGGTCACCCTGGGGCACACAAATCCTCACAAATTCCCACTGTAAAGGCAACCAAAGTATCCAAATGTGACTTCTGCCAACGACAGGCAAGGAGGCTGGGCACCTAAGAGTGCAGTCTTGAATATTAGACAAGTACATTCCTCCTTGATGTCTTGACCCGTTTTGATCTGGATCACGTTTTTATCTTCAGTGAGGGCACATTGATTCTGAATGCTATTCTTTAAGTTCTAAATTGGACAAAATTTACTCTATCAGAAAGAAAACCCTGCTCAATGAAAGGCTACAGATGCTGGCTCCCAAAATCACACTAATTAGGGAGGTTACTTTTTCTTCATTCTCCTCATACCTTCATGATCCCCCATGAAAATCAAACTTTGCAACTCTCCTTTCAAAATACTACAA
This sequence comes from Chloebia gouldiae, assembly GCA_003676055.1. Taxonomy (NCBI): domain Eukaryota; kingdom Metazoa; phylum Chordata; class Aves; order Passeriformes; family Passeridae; genus Chloebia; species Chloebia gouldiae. The sequence goes on along the minus strand of QUSF01000005.1, from coordinate 41,540,570 downwards.
ATGCTTTAAAGGCTTCTTGTAAATATAATCTAGATTGAGTTTGGTTTACATTGTAGATAGAGAATGAAACTTCCCTAATGAAAGTTCCCTTTTTTTTTTCTTTTTTTTTGTTTTAATTTCTTAATGCTTGAGTTGCCAGTGAAATACAGAAACTAGATGGCTTATTAAAAAACAGACACAAAAAATTATCAGCTCTAAACTTGAATGGATTTTTCCCCTACTTAACAAGATTATAATCTAATCCCTATTGATTAGATTATTTTAACTCACTTTTGAGGAAAACTGGCCATTCAGATTCATATTTTGATTGATCACTCCACAAAGCCTCTTAGTTTACAAATTGGTCATTTCAGAATTACAGTTTTAGTTGTCTTGCATGCAGCAGCTTAGCAGGGTTTGGGTTGCTATGCTGTGAACTCTGGAAAGGATCTTTTCCTTTATAACCCAAAAACTATTTCAAGTATGGCATTGCAATGCTGATGACACAATCTTTCCAGCTACCAAGTCCATGAGCTAAGATGATTGATTTTATCTAGCTTAAATCAGTATGAAATTGATTAAATGACCTGGCAAAATCTGTCATTCAGCTTGAGAGAGACAAATCCAGCACAATGTTCCAACAGCTGCTTCATTGCTTGTCCATTACTTAACAACTGAAATACAGCAGTTTGTGTATGACTGGGCGAGGCACAGATATTGTTTTAGAGCATCATTATGTGTCTGTTAAATAGGTTTAGACTAAGGATATGAACACAAACTCACTGTAATGTCGTGTAGCAGGGTTTAAAGGGCTCATGATTGGCAGCATAACTGATTGTATTGACCAAAAGAGCCGAGGACATCTGGCTTTTTAGCCCTACAGCTGAAAGACCATATGTTATAAAAAACATAGTGTGAGAGAGGAAAAGACAGTTGCAGACTGATATAAAGGAGGAGCAATCAAAGCTAACACAAGTCCAATCCTGTCACCAATGTTGCTCCAACAAGGGTTGAGTGATGTAGGGCTGTTGGGCAATGCAGAAATGTTGTTGTCGTGTAAACCAATACATTGTTCAGCTGATAGCTGAATATCAGTGAAAACCTCAGGGACGCCTCTACTTCACCTGATGATGAGAAGAAAAATAGTTTACAAGTGCCTACAATTTACCAAAAGTGTTCCATGTTTGTACCTTCAGTTGTTTCACCAAGCTTCAAGTGAGTATGGTGTAATTATTTAAGAACAAATAAGGGCATATTGCAATTTTCAACAGCAATCCCAGTTTTCCCTGCTTACAGCTCTGGAAACAATGCATCCATTCAAATTCATGGCAAGCCCTCCATTCACTCATAATTTACTGTTTGATGCCCTTTTTTCAAATGCTAAGGTCAAAGTTGAGGTCATAAACATAAAACTCTTTCCTTCGATGTTCACAAAAAGGCATAGCAATTTTATAGGCCCTCCTTACAGTATGGGCTGAAAAAAAGAGCAAAACCTCTACTAGATTATGAAAAAAAAAGTATACATAAAATCAGAAGTGAATATGTTGCTTTACATAACACCAAGTTCTACAGACTGGTGTATCTTTCATTTTTACCAGTGACCAATGAAAAGGAAGATATATTGAAAATTGTGTATGAAAACTGTGCTAAAGAAATGAAGGAAGTAGAGATCTTTGCTCTCTCAAAGTCACAATAATACTTTCAAAGGCTAAAGAAACAAAATTCACACAAAGTTGGCTGGAATTTTGAAATGTGCTAACTCAGCATACTGCTGAAGTTTCTGCTGAATTGAGTACTTTTTATTCTTTGAAACAAACATCTGTGATTCAGTGTGAAAGATTTTAGTACAGTTAAGCAATACAACAAGATGGTTTTTAGAGGAAAACATCAGTATAAATGAATGCTTATTGCAAGCACCCACACTTTTAATTTCATTGAATAATAGATTTCTCTGCAGATTATTCCTATCAAAGTAACAATCTTTTATATTATTAAGTGAAGTCAACCTAATTAGAGCAGGTAAAAGGGTATTTTTTCACCAATATATGGCATAAACCATTTTCAGTTGGAATTTTTACACTAATTTATACTAAACTACAGCATTTGTGGATGTCAGTGGTTTAAGGTTATTTAATACACTGACTTGAAAGCTGCCAAGGCACAAAATGCAGTGCAGCCAAGCACTTCACTAAAGTCACAAAATCATTCATTTCTATTGCTTATTTCCACAGGTAAAGTTAATCAAAGTAGTACTAAACAAGAGCAAGGATGGGGTGGGGAGGAAAGCAAATTCATTTCAGAATCCTTAGGAAACGGATGTTATTTTCCATTTTCCAAGATAATTAGCAAATATGATCCCCAAGCCTGAATCTGTTTCAGTCTTGGACTTCTAATATTTTCCTAATCAAATTAGTCCCAACCACTAGCTATGTGTGGCATTTTACAGTTCTTCTTGCAGATTTCATAAAGGATTTTATGCAATATGGGCCCCAAATCAGACAACTGCTTTAATTTCAAGGAGCACAGGCTGTAAGCAGAACATACGGTCATTCCTCCTTGCAATCCCAGACCCACCATCCTCAAGGAAGCATTAAAGTTCTCTACATACTTGCAAAAGACCATTGCATAACACTTAATTTAGTGTTCAGTAATAATTTTGTCACTGGGTTCCGATGATAAAGTGGATACAGATGTTCATTAGCAATGGGAACAGAGGCAAACAATGAAGCATTCCAAGAAGCTGCTACAACTGAAAAGTGCAAGGCTGACCATCACGTGCTGCAGACACAAACATCTCTCTTTAGACCAAAAAAAAAAAAATAAATCTGACTGTTCCACATCCATAGGAGTCCAAACTAGATGTTCTCCTTCTGCTCATATGTCAAGAGTAAGGCCATTTTATACTGGATATCCTTAAGTATCAGTGGCCTAAGACAGGTCTAGAAGTGTCCAAAAGGCACACAGATGTGGCACTTGTGGATAACATTATTCTAAGCATGCAGCCTTCCTTTGCAGCCTTCCAGCCAACCCAGCTCCTACACATCTTTTCATACAAACAGGCTTCCCTACCACCCCTTTTTCCAAAAATTCTCCACTGGCTAAGAGGCAAGGATTCAGAGCCTGGCTTTGCTGGTCTTATTTCTGGCAGCAACAACAGGTAATGAGAAAGATTCCTCCTGGAGCCTTTTCCAGAGGTATTCTCTCTCCCAGCTTCCCGGTGGAGGAGGTAAACACAAAGAGGATCATGTGGAGGGAGCGACAGCTTCGTTTGTCACGTCAAACATGCCAGGCTCTATCCCTGTCCTCTGGAGGGAATCATTCACATGGAGAAGATTAGCCCAAAGGATTAACACGCAGCCGGATTATCCACACACACGGCTCAGCCAACTAATAAATCAGCACCTTTATACATGTTTTGCCTTTTAACCTCCCAATTTCCAGACTGGCGGTATTCATCCCTTTGAGCATCACGGTATTTCAGGGGATGATGAACGCAGGACGAAGAGGAGGTTTTGGCTGTCGTGGCGTGTCTGAGCCATTTCTCATGAGCCACAAGATGTCAGTGTTGCTGAATGTTATTATTCTCACCTGCACAGAGGCACCGAGAGATGCCGGGGGCAGCTGTCAACACCGGGCTCTATGCAGCAAGTCTAACAAAAAATCCACGACAAATAAAACACAACCAAGGGCAATAAAAATTTTCATAACAAAGTGTGATTTGACCATAACAGTAATAAGTAAAGCTTGAACTACATGGTAATTGCTGCCACCTACTCCTAATCCTTTTGTCTCTTTACCAGCTCCAACTCATGAACACATGAGCATGGTAGATGGTCCTTGCACAGCAGCATCACCAGGAAAGGAGCAAGTAGAGATGCCACCAGAACTGTTTCATCATTAAACAATCCAGAAATGAGGCTGTCCACAAATCCTGGCTCTACCCACTCTGACTAAATGTGGTATCTGAAATTAAAGAACATGCCACTAGCTATCTCCCTGTTTTACTCTTGGTATTTACGTCCACACCCGTCTGGCTCTGGCAGCAAACTCTGCCCACATGGCTCTATCATGGAGATCTTTCCATGCCCAAACTTGTTTCCTCTCTGTATCACCTCCCCAATTGTATGAGTACACATTTTTATAAGGCAAAATCAGTTTCCTGGACTATCTGGTTTTAAAACACCCTTTTCTCACACCCTTTCCTCTTTCTAACCCTTCCCAAAAGGTCAAGGTCAGGCAGAAAGGGAACTTTTGAACCAATATTGTTTTGGATTTAATGCATTGTGAAACTGCACCTCGGATTTCCTCTGCGGACTGACCGACCCATATGTTGATTATTTTTCTGCTTCCTTCTTGGTTGCAGGCAATTTGCTTCACCAAACACTGGCTTGACTTCCACTTCTAAGTATAGCAAAATATGGGTACATTTAGCATGAGAATTCCTGTTTACATTGTTTGCTGCCATTCATGTCCTCTGAACTTGTTTACTTTTGGAATCACAGGAAACATGATTTTGGTGGGAGTGGAGACAGGACTGTTCACTGTGCAAAAAATTTTAGATGAACAGAGACATGAATTTATATTCACTCGAAATTAAAAAAATATGCAGTGGCAACAGGGTTATTTGAGCTCACAAGTAGACAATTTGATAACATTTTTTCTGTCTCTACTTTCTTTTCACAACTGGAATCATAGAACAGTTTGGGGTGGAAGGGACCTCAAAGATCATCTAGTTCCACCCTTGTTGCCACAGGCAGGGACATGAATCTACATCCCAGCAGCAATACACAAATATATCTCCATGAATATATCTCCCAATATGCAAATATATCTCATAAATCCAAATATTTGGATTATGGGGGGCATATTTAGGGGCAAAAGAAGATTTTTACCTAATTCTTATAAATTTTTTCTGGCTATGCTCTCTTTTTCTTCCCAAAACAGGGCCCGTTCCTTGAAAAATAGTTCACATAGTTAAAGCCACAAAAACAAACCTCTGAGAAACTTTCTCACTTCCAAATCTTCCCTCCACTTGTGTTGAACACCTCAGCTAGGAAAATCCATTCCCAGTCTAATAAAACTCATTCTTCATAATGACAAGTCCTGACAGCTCCTCCCTGTTCCATTAAACATTCAGGTTGTAGAGCCCATAAATCCCTGTATTTATCTCCGTCCCGTCTTTGCATTGTGTTGAAGCTGGAGTCAGAGATGCTGTTTGCTTGACACGTTCCTGCCTCCCTGTGAGTGACAGCAGGCACAAACTCGTCAATATTCCCATTTTCAGGTGGCTGGGCTGCTGGGCAGAGGCACGGCTGAGCACAGTGACCATTTGTCTGTGCTTTCCAGCTGCCTGCAAATCTGCTGCATTCATGCCCAGAGTGGTAGAGTTGGCAGGAGCGCAGTGGTGAAATTCTCAGAAAAGCCTGATGGTTTCCCTTGAACTCGCCTCATTTAAAAGTTGCATTTGCCGGGGTCATCTGAGGATGAGGGTGACCGGGATTATTTTTTTTCCCTTGGGTCCCACTTGTTAAGAGTGTTTCCATGCAGATCTTAGCATTTCCAAGCTACTTACCAAAATTCCATAGGCTTGCAGAGACTGTGCACTACACACTCCTTAGGGAGATGAATGTTAGTTTTCAACAGAATTCCTGGAAAAGTTAAAGAGGTGACTGAAGCAGGGTTATTTGATCCAGCTCATATGTAGGTAGCAGGCCAGCTTAGCTAAACAAGGTATTGTGCTTCAAATAACTAGAGCAGTCTAAGAGGTAAATGCTGGGGTGACATGGGAAAGGATTTCATCAGCCCAAAACTAATAAAAACAGGGATGGAAACACAAGACTTAGGAACTAGAGAATGGAGAAATATCTTGTTTCAGGCACTCTGGTGTAAAGGTGAAACTGCCTTGCTAATGTGCACTTTGGGATAAACCAGTTCTGGCATCAGAGTCTGCCCTTGGGGGATGCCTTTTTCACCTGCTTTTGTTTTTCTCAACCCCTAACAGACTAGTGATTGTCCTGTTGGGAGGTAGGGTGAGGCAAAACCCTGGATTTTTAATTTTTTGAGAATGGATTTACAGAAAGAAAAACATGGTTCTTTTCTTTTAAATTACAGATGGGCAGACTTCATCCGTGTGGTTTAATTCAGTTTCACATGCAATAACCTTTCAAATGGTGCTTGAAAGTCAAGTCAAATTTCAATATAAATGATATTGTCAGGTTAACATTAACGTATGAGACACTGCCCTTTATGTTTTTCTATCATCCCTTTGAATGTGTTGAACAGTAATTTTAATAGAATCATAAAAATCTTCAATTTCCTCTGTAGATTTAACCAATGCCAAGAGCAGTAAAAGAGTTATGCTTCTGTCTCGTTTGTAAGGTCTGTGATTGTTTTAACATCTCCATTCTTGCAGGCCTTGTGTACATAGAGCCTAAGCCTGTTACCTCTTTGCTTAGAAATACCATCCCAGGAAGAGCCATTCAAATTCTTATGTCCTTTCTTTGCTTCTTCCAACAGGGAGGTTAGAACTGGAAGCTATAAGTGGAGGGAAAATAAAAATAAAAATAAAAAAAAAAAAGAGAGATGGAAATATCCAGACACCAATGTGTTTCATAATTTGGCTTCAGTGAATAGTCAGAACTGTGAATTAAACAAAATTAAACAAGGGCATTGGAAAGTTATTTAAATATGCATCAGATGCAGAAATTGAAGCCTGCAAAGTAATTTCTTAGGAAACATTCCAGTGACAGAAAACTGTGGGCAGAGCAAAGATACAATCTCAGCTTAAGCTGCAGCCTTTCGAAGGCTCTGTTGCTGCAGGAGAGGAAACTTGTCACCACAAGCACTGCTGGCACCAAGAGGGTGCAGGAAGGCTGAAGTGCCACCCCACACACACCAACATTGGTGGCCACAGCACCCCATCCCCAGTGCAGCCACCTCGTGCTGGTGCAAGCAGCCATGCAAAGGGGTTGGCAATCAGCCCAAGGCAGCTGGGAGCTGGGGATCAGCCAGTCCTGCCCTGCAGGATGGAGTGCAGAGGTGGTCAGGTGTGGAGAGCCTGCCTCACCTTCCCCAGTGTGGCAAAGCTGGCCATGGGGGAGTGCTCTGTGTCCCAGCCAAAGGCAGCCCCTGGGTCTGTCACACCACCCAGCCCTCCTGCCCCATCAAACCCCACTCTGGAGGTGCCTGTGGGGTTTGAGCAGCTGCCTCACTCACACTTTCCTTGCCCAGTTTCAAAGAGGAATCACTTGTACTGGCTGAGTGCCTCTAGAAACAGTAAATGCTGCACAAAGGAGAATAGATATACATTTTTTCTACATTTGGGCTGTGAGCATGACATGGCTTCTCGTACAGAGGTAGCTTGATTAGCATTTAAAAATTCACAGATATATAGATTCAATTAAAAACAAATTAGTAGGGTTTAGGGGGATTTTTGCCTTGACATCTCTGGTGAAAAACCTTCATCAAAAGCTCCTCTGATGCTTCCTAAAGAAAAACAAAATATTGGTTTGGCCATGTGAAAAGGCAAAATGAAATATTCCATCTCACCCCAATATTTCCAGGGCATCATTTCAGAGGTAGAAAAGGCAATTTGCTGCTTTTATGAATATTTGCCTAAATTTGGCCAAAATAGCCATGTCAACTTACAGAGTGATATTTACAGTAATTTACAGTGAACTTGTTAAGGTGTGAAAATACAACTTCCAAAAAGCTGTGGAACTCTACTTCCAGTATGTATACACAGATTGGAGTTACTCAGCCTGTCAGGGCTAGATTTTGTAAGCTGCCCTCAGAAATGAGTTATGGCCACAGGTTTCACAGCATTACAGGACAAGTCTTCTCTGGATGACTGGCAAGTCGTCTTATTTTTTCAGACACCTTACTACAGACACCATCTTTATGATTTCCATTTATCTTTGCTATGAACACATGAAGAACTGTGAAATACTAAAGGCTTTGAAATAGAACATCTTAATCATCTTATCTTGGTGCTTTTTTGGAATAGAGGTGTCTGGCTCCACTCAGCACCTGTATGACAGGTCTATTAATGCCTCTTTACAAGGCCTTTATGAACAGAATGCAGTAGTTTGGGAGAATGATAAGATCCTATAACAACGAGAAGGACTGAAGGAAGTCCAGGACAAAAACCAATAATCCCATATAAAACCAGAGGCAATACTTAATAATGGGACTAAAATACCTGTGATCGCATCAGCTAAGAGTTCAGCATGATGCAAAAGAATCAGTGTAAAGCTGTGATTTAAAAAATACTTTAATGATGGTATTTCTTAACCTCAAACCCTTAACTAATTCACAAAATGTAGGATTTTTTTCTTGTACTCATGCACTAACAATACAATGCACTCTTTCTAAATTCACAGTGTTTTGATCTGAAACAGCCTGAATATTTGGAGATTATTTTTTATGTGCCTAATGATTGACTTCTAATGACAAACTATTATTTTAATTTCTTAAGAATTTCCTTTAATGTTTTATATGGTAAGCAATAATTTTGTAGGATTGCATATCCCTGGTTTAGGATTAACTACAGCCAACTTTATCCTGCATTTATTTTTAGCAGAGAATGTCTTGAGATTTTACACTTTAAGCATCAGTCATGCCATGGGACTAACCCACAAGAACAATCTGGATGATCCATTTTTCAGCAGACATATATAATATTGATAGGACATAAAGCTTTGAGTCCAGAAAATGCTTAATTGTGTTTCTGAATTGGGCCCTGGATATAACATCAGTTATGGTTATTTGCAAGTTACATTTCAATATCCAGCTTTTCAGGCTGTGTGTTTTTGTAGTTGCAACTTTCCACTTCCCCCGCACCGATTTAAGTGATGTTATTCTTGGCTAATAGTAATTGTGAGAAAATTGAATTCCATCTGTTTCCACCAAAAGCGGAAAATAGAATGTGAGAATCAATAGAAGACTGCACTTGTTACACACATTTGTCACAATCAGTGACTTTGCTAAGGCAACATGTCCGCAAGTATGATTTGCAAAATAAATAGCAAGTCACAGCATCTGATCACCAGCTGGCTTATTTAAAAGTCAGAGCCTCTTCTGACAGCTACAGATCATGAACTTTTAGGCATTGCATGGCCCCTCCAGGCTCGTTCAAGGGCAAAGACATCTTTCAGCACACAAATGGATGGAGGAGAATTTTAATACAGATCTGGATGTGCACTCCTCATCAAAGTTTTGGATTTACATCAGGTAGTTTCCCCATCCTAGATGATCCCTTTCTCATATCTGTGCTGATTACTCCATACCCCCTGTAATTTCATATGTACTTGGTGTGCATCACCAGAGATTTCTCTGTGACTGATGCCAGCATCATTTCAGGTTTTCCCCTTCGCTAATGCTGTCAGAATTGAAATCTCTGTGGCTGCCTTTGGCTGAGCTGTCCAACCCAAGTCATTCCGTGATTCATGGCCGGGATTTGACCAAGCCACAAAGAGGCAAACACTGAATAAGTCTTAGCAAGCCTGTGCTTCATGTACAGGCACAGCACCACTCTTTTTTTTCAAACACATATTTGAGCCACCTTGTAGGACATACCAGTGTCTTATCTGCCTGTTTTTATCACAACCATTGGCTGGGTGGATAATTTCAGGAGTTCTTCAGCAAGAATTGCTAGGTTCCTTCCCAGAGTACAGTGTGTACTTTATCACAGCTTGCACTTTATCACAGTTTGCAACACCTTTGCTTAATTCTACTACAGTCCCTGTGTAATACAGCATATTTTTGCAGATGGTGCTGTGACACAGCCAGCCTCAGCTCATGATTTCTTGCTATGTCAACAAAACCCAGTTTAGCCAAGGCAGCAGAGCATCTCCCCCTGATCCCACCTCCCTACCCAAGTGTGCAGCATACCATCCACAGGCCCCATCCCCAAATAAAGCACAGTTCTGGGGTGCACAGAGGTATCAGACTGGTTGCTCTGTAGCTGGGGATCTCCTCAGGTCCAGGTCAGTGGCACAGGATGAAGCTGGACTCACCTCACCCACTGCCACCAGGAGGAAGACCAAGGCCACCCCAGCTGCGGTAGCCAAGAGTCCCTCCCAAGAATAACATGAACAGCTCACAAATTTAAAAGGTGAATTGGGGATTCCTGAGCCCTTAGGAGGCTCACAATCATGTAACAGGTATGGCTTTCATAAAATGGATGCTGAGCCTAAAAAGCTCAAGGGCCTCGAGCTTCAAAGTTAATACTTGTTGTTTGCCAGAATGTGTGGGAAAAAGGCGTGTGTGACTGCTGCAGTGCAACAGTAAAAACAGGAGTTATTAACAAGGAACAGTGTTGGATGAATAATGCCATTATGCTCGTTAACAGCATGCCTTCATCTGGAACTCTCTTTGCCATACGTGGGCTTGAATTTCAGCAGAGCGTACATGCAGTGAAACCTGGAAAGTCCAAAGTGGTTAATTACAATGTTCAGCAGCCTAAAAAGACTCCCATAGGCAGAGAGATTTAAGGCAGTACAACAGCCTGCAATTTAGAGGGAAGCAAGTAAAAAGGGACAGAAGAGAGAAGGGAAACAGAAAGAACCACTTGGGACAAATAGGGTAAATTTAGGTGTTTTGTTTTTCCTAGAGGCTTCCCTATAGGTTAGGCAGTTATACCATAAAAATTCTTAAACAAGTCAAAGAAATATTTTCTACAGTGCCTGACAGCTATGAAAATGTTGGAGGGAACAAGGAGTCAACAACTTTCAAAGAGGGCGGACACTTAAATTTATATCTGCAATTATCCCAACTGAAATAAAACATATGGAGATGCATCTGTGGCAGAGTGCAGGACAAAATCCAGTTGCTAGAGGCCAGGCTCCATATGATAATGACTTTTCATATCAGCTGACAGAAAGGTGAAGCTTTGATAATTTCATAGCAATAAGCCAGAGTTCCATGGTACAGTGAGTGCTAGATGCAAACAAGAGTTTCCAAGCCTTGCTTTTTTATATTTCAGAGGTTTACTAATGTTAGTAATATACATTAACATAATATTCATAGAGTTTACAGAGAGGCATACAGCTATTAATTCTTTCCCAATCATTGCAGAGTCTTTCCCTGCCTTTTCCAGCAGGAAATGGGCAGCTTAGGAATGGGGACAGCATGTGGCTCCAGTCAAAGTGAACATAATGGGAAATGGAAAACCCTGAATGGGGCAAAAGTTCATGAGTTTGGTGCCAGTAATCAGATACTTCTAAGCCTGTTTGGGTTTTGTTGGGAGATTTTTGGGCTTTTTTAAAGGGAAAAAAAAGTGAAATAAATCATATCTGGTAGGAAATTCAGGCTCTCTGAGGAGGAAAGCATGAGTAAACTGAAGTGCCAAGATCTGAAGGCAAAAGCTGTAGCAGATCCATATCCTGCATTAATCAAGCAGCTACAGAGAGATGTACTGTACTGAGCAGCTGGTTATCTGCTTCCTGCCCTCAGAGGCAAGTTGTCCTGACCACATGTGCCCTAGCACAGGCTGCACCTTAATCCAATCCCAAAAATATTATAACCAACGTCTATCTTGAGAACAACAACTGAATCTAGGATACTCTTAGTAAAAAAATGAATCCCCAGCCTATCTTAAAAGTGAAGGGGTTTTGAAACATCCTGATTTTAAAGATTTGGTGTAGTCTTCCTACATGAGTTTCTGAGTTTTGAATCTTTCTGGTATACTCAAGCCTGATTTCCAGGTCACTTCTCATGACTTAGTTCCTGATTCTTTTGTTATTACCATCTGCTTCCAGCTGCCTGGTTTCCCAGTCCAGATTGTAGAGGTATTTATTGTTTCTGACTGCAGCAGGCAGGTAAATTTCCAATGCCCACTGAAGCAAAGTTCTGATTATGAATTATGTCTGATTGTGCCATTAGGGTTCTGGGATTGCCCCTCTAGGAGAAAAAAAGGGCGAATATTGACCCAAGAAGCATCCAGAGGAGCCACTCTATAAAGAGATAATTGATAGATATATAGATAGGTAAGTGATAAGAGATTAAATTATATACATACAATTCAATAATGTATATACAGAGGTAGAGATATAGATATAGACATCAAGAACACCCTGAAAATGAACATGTGCTTGTGCATGGGAAATTCCAAAATTAGTTTTATTGTGGCCCAGTAAAAATGAGAATTGGCTTGGCACTCATGATGGTCATGCTCCAGTTTCTCAAACTGAATAATGGCTAAACTCTGAGTACAGAATTTCTTCCTAAAGTCTGATCTAAATCTGCCCTTTTTCAGTTTAAAACCATTGCCCCTTGTCCTGTTGCTGCCTGTATAAATACTCTCTCCTCCTTTTTATAAGCCCCTTTAAGGTACTGGAACCTTTGGAAAGATTCCTGCTCACACTTGCACTGCTGCCCACCATGCCACAGGCTGAATAGATTTTGTGTGACATGAATCTCCTCACACACAATCCCTGCTTGCTCTGGGAAATCACCTCCCCAGGGGCCCTCTGCTACTTCTCCCTTCCTCAGCAAATGTGAGGGGAGCCATTCACAAAGCTCACACTAACACTGAATGTCAGAGGTAAATAAATAAGGTCTCGGCAATGTTGAGCACATCCTCTGAAGGTTCATGCTGCAATGTGTGGGTGGAGTGTCCTGAGCAAAACAGCTCTGGGTAATTTGTGAAGAACAAAGCTGGTTCCAGCTCATTCTTGCAAGAGCATCTCAGTGCAGAACTTAGCCACAAAACATTTCCCGTCCTGTGATATTTGTCAGCCGAGCAATCTGCAAAAATCCCTGAATTTCAAGGGGAAAATGTGACAGATTGTTTGTTGAATGCAAGCTACTAAAAGTGGTAAATGACTCTTTTTTACTGCCTCTCCTGATACATGCAGCTGAACATATAAATCACTGAGCTCGCTGGAAGTCTGGAAAAACTCACAGTTCCGGAGTTAATAATTAATATTGTGGGGTTACAAGGAGGTATTTTTAAGATTGCCATAGCATGTGGGAAATTCCCATGTGAATTCCCTGCAGGTTTTCAAGAAATAGCCTTTTCTATTTGGCTCAGATGCTTTTGTAATTGTTTACATAAATTGAATATGAAATATCAAGGTCAGATATTTTCCAGAAAGCCAAAGCAAACAATTTACCATTCTGTTGTAGAAGAAAACACCAGAACAATTCCAACATAGGCCAATTTCCTTTTTCTTTCTCTTGCCTTATGTGATATTACACTATCTTGCAGAAAACACTGGAATTCTGATTACTTAAAAGCATGTCAATCTACTGGGTACAGAATTTTCTCACTGAGAGAAGTAGCAGCAAGTTTAACCTCACATATTCAAAGCAAGTCTATTTCCTACATTTTGTTTTCCAGATATCCAACATGAGCTGCAGTATCAGCTCAGTTTCCAGCATAAGATCTGAGAACCAAAAAAAAATTATATTCATACAATTACAATGACTTGATTTTTATGGGCTCTCTATCTCCCAGTTCATTTTATCACTGGAAAGGATAGCCAAGAACAATGTTTTCTTTTTCTTCTTGAATTGATAAAGTTTGTATCAAATCAGTGCATTATTGCTGACATCTTTTTGCAAAAAATCTGCTCAGAAAAATTATCTAACCCCAGTGTCTGTGGTCAGTTGTTTGGATGACTGGAAAAGTCATCCAGTCCTTCAGCTGCTTTGGAAAGAGAAACCCTTTTCCCTACTAACCCTACTCAGCTGGGATAGAAACCTTCTGTGTGGCACCCTGGCCGTGACCCCTAGTCAGTGTTTTGTCACCAGCAATGAGGGTTTCAAGACTGAAGTAGCCTAATAGCCAAAAAATGCCAGTATTTCTCCCAGGAGGGAGAAATAATCCTCTTGACCAACCAAATAATACATAGAGCACAAATTTTGTAGGACTAAACAGATTAAATTTGCATCATAGCTGCTTCTCCTGACCCCTCCCATGCTCAGAGGCTCACACTGGGAAGTCACGTCTGTAGATAGAAACATAAAATGATTTATGTTGGAAAAGACCTTTAAGATCATCACTTCCAAGTATTAACCCAGCACTGCCAAGTCCACTGAAATATAAGCCAATGTATTAACAACAAAAGGTAATTTAGAAAAAAAAAAAAAACACATAAAATGAACCTTCTATGCAACACCATCAGTTTAGAGATTATGTGTTTTATGAAAATCTAACACTTAATTATAGAAAATTAAATAAGAAGTAATAACTGAACAGTGGCCCCTCTGATACATATCTTATGTTAGAAAAGATGTTATGAATCCAGGGAAATTATATATGGGACAACTTATTTAAAAACAAACAAACAAAGACCAAACACAGAAAACCCCCAATAACACAGCAACAACAGGAAGCCCAAATTTCACTTTGAATACATATTCAAGCATATGCATCTACAATTCTTCTTCAGCAAGCTGAGCACCCAGGATTTGCACTGCTTGAGAAATATCAGCTGATATAAACAGCTGGAAACAAATACAAGTCAGTAAAAAGTATTTTTAAGAATTAGACATCTTTGAGGATGGTACCACTACGTATTTTCACCATCTTTCTTCTTAAAATCAAGCCCCCCTTAGGGTATCAGAGTTCAACAAAGACGTGGAAGCTCCCTTAGAGGGTACTGCCTACCCAAACTCCAGGTCAGATCCAAGACTGGGTAAAACTCAGGTATTTTAACAAAAACTCATGAAAATCCTTGCTGTAATGAGACTTGAAAAATAAATATCAGGATGAGAAAATAAAGCCACTGAAATGTAGGTTTGGCCCAGTGCTCTCAGGAAGGACCCAGGCCAATTAGTCTGAGTCCAGGCAAGAATGAGGGAAGGCTTAAACACCATAAATTATGAAGAATGATTAAAAGGATGGGATTTGTTTAGTCTAGAAAGGAGAAAATTAAGAGGAATCATGATAGCAGTCTCCAAACAGAGGGACTTGTTGCTGTGTAAGAAAGGAAATGACCATCTCCTGTGATCCATGGGAGCCTGGAAAGAAGCAGTGATGTCACATTGGCCCCCAGGCAGGACATGAGCAAGGCAGTAGGAAAGAAGTTTGTAACATTAACCAGTGATAAGCCTTGAAAACATTTCCTAGGAAGGTTGTGGGACCTCTGTCACTGGAGGTTTTTGAAAACATGTGGAGCAAATATATGCCAGGAGTAGTTAGTGTGAAGCCAACCCCACCTGGGTGAGACAATGGACTGGGTGACCTCCCAAGAGCTTGCCCAGCCCTATTTTCAATTATTCTATTCTTCCTTTCTTAAGCTGTGTGGAGAGATGTGCAATTGCTTGTCACAACCTGTTTATAAAAAGCAATTCTCTTGTGAAATTCCAATAGGACACCCCAAGACAGCACATTAGAAGCAAACACTAAATCTTATTTCTTTACACTGCTGCCTTGACACCACAGACTTCTTGTCCAGTCCTGTTTTTCATCTGGCTGTCACAGGTTGGCTCCAAGATTTTTAAGAGCCAATTATTCAGAAGCACTGTTATATTATAAGTCTCTGTCTCAATGAATAATTAACAACAAATTTCCAGATGCTTTTAGAAATAGAAAATACAGATAACTAATGCTGTAACTGATAGTAAGACATTAGGAAGGAAAGGCACCATTGACTAGGAAATATCCTCCAGTCATGTACTGCACCCTGAGATAAGCAAATACTAAAATTAATTCAGCAATTTGGTTTTGATGCACCGAAAACATCTCTGGAAAGAACATGTGTATTCTGCTCTTCTGTACTCCCCATCCAGCATTCTCATTAATTCAGGTCCAAAGTTATTTAACTTTTTATCTCTATTCCCTTGGGAACCAGGTAGCTGAGCACCACTGCAGAGCTGAGCCTGGGTTTGTACATCAAGTCCAATGTCATCCTGAAGAGCCTCCCCGAGGCTGGCTGGCCATGGACCTAAGGACTCCAGGCATTGTCTGCTCACAGCTGTGGTCATGGAGACCTTCTCTGAGCAGGCTTTACCTAAGTGCAAATACACTCACATAAACAAACACACATATTTTGACATTTTAGCAGGCCTGGAGTGTTTGGTTAAAGGTCAGAAAACCATAACAAATAAAATTTCAGAGTGTTTTCATTACTTCCTTCCACCTAAAAATGTTCCTCTGTTTATGAGGCTGCAATCTTCCTTCTTAGAAAGATTCACACACTAGAATCTTTCTCATTCTAGGTCACATCTCTTTTTCTATTTTTTTAATCACCTCTCTCATTTTTCAGGATTTCATCTGGAAATTCAAATAAGTTTTCGATTTTTTAGTCAATCAGTGATTGTACAATCTCTACATTGAGCAATCATGCTATTATTTGGGCTGTCTGAATTATGTCCCTTTTCCTTTCTTATTTTAAGGGTTTTGCTGCCTCAAATCCCCATTTAGATTTCTTGTGACTATTTGGACATATGCTGTGTCCTGCAGACACTGCTGTCATTTGCAGTCTTTGTAAGATCAAAGAATAATTTCTAGTCTTTGAGGCTCACCACTTTAAAATCTACTTCCCAAATTAGAATGAGTTGGAAGAGTTTTTTTCCAACATACTGGCTTCCTATGATACTTTCTCTTCCTGACCACAAGAGCCCTATGCTAATCTTAATGTCACCGTTGATTGAATGCATTTTAAATGTAGTGCCTCTCCCTCTGCTCAGTCACAGCTGGCACTCTACATTGTAAAAACAAGAGAGGGAGAGAAAAATATCTCCAGGTTGTAGCTGGAATGTAGGAAACTCAGTTTGCCACATTGATTGTCCACTTAGTGTCAACTCCAGATGGAATTCTCCAGTGAAGCTTGGTTGCAGACATCCTGCAGGACCACAGGATCATGGAATGGTTTGAGTTGGAAAGGACCTTAAATACCATCTCATTTCACTCCCTGCCATGAGCAGGGATGCTGCCACTAGACCAGGTTGCTCCAAGCCCCGTCCAGCCTGACCTTGACCTTCCAGGGATGGGGAGTCCACAACCTCTCTGGGCAATTGATAATCAATGATAATTGATCTTATGGAGTATTTTTTTTTTACCTTGATCCATCCCATCACAGTGGGACTCCTTCTGAGCCAGAGTGGTGACACAGACTCATGTTTAGCCATCCATAACTCTATGTAGCCTGTGAAGTAATATGTGTGTTTTGCTGTTTTAAGTGAACTGCTATTTAAGGTTTTTTTTTTCCTTGATCACAATATCAGAATAATTATGAGAATATTTTAAACTAATGAAAGAATATGTTCTGATCATAACTCATTAACTCTGGACGGTGAAGTGCTACCATCCAATAATCCTAATCCTAATTACAAGTAATAATGTCTTTCTCCTTGGAATGGAGAGTTTCAATTCACTGCAAATTCAAAGAAATTTAACAATAAGACTGACAAAGGGAACAAGAGAAGAGCCACATCTATCTATTTAGACAACATAAAGCAGTGCTTGCTGTACAACAGTGGCTTGTGACTGACTGAACAACTGGGAAAACTCAGCAGGGCTGCTTTCTGAAGAGAAAGATGGATAAGTGTAAATTCATTTGGGCATGACAAGACGATAGCGAACGCAACAGCGACACAATTATCTGCCTTCAAAAGGCAATGAGGAAGGCACATTTCTTTATTCATATGATGCCATTAAAAATAAATAAACTAACCAAGTGACAAAGGCACGTGGGCTGCAGTATTATTCCACCACAAAACACCAGGTTTCTGGAGAGACCTTCTGCAAGGGCAGGAGTCCCCCAGGCTCTGCTGCAGCCCCGCGCTGCCGGGAAAAGCTCTGCCATGGAATAATTAAACAACAAACCCAACTGTGGAAAGCTTTGGGAGTCAGAGTCCCCCATCCTCATCCTTCACAGTAAATAAAGGATAAGTGATTGCCTTTGCATGAAAACAACATTGGAGAATGGCAATGGGAATTACAGAAGCCTCCAAATTTGCTCAGATCTCATGCACAGTGCTGTGTCGAGGCCAGCCTGAAGGATTATGAAGGAGTAATTGCTCTTCAATAGTTTCTCTTTGTGCTGCTTTGCTCTTTGGATTTCTGTATGGATTGATCGCCTCTCAGTTCCCTGAGCATTGCCTCTCCCAGCTATTCCATGGGAAATTTTTGGGATATCCTGAAACAAAATGTCTCATGGCTGAGGTCTGCTGGGACCCTGGAGATGTCCAGCCCAGGGTGTGTGTAAGTCATTGTGTGCATATTGCAAAATAAATGTCAAAAGTTTTCTGCATTCACAGGCAAATGCAGAGCAGCTTTAAAAATAAAAATAAATGCAAAAAAATGCTTTACTCTTTATCAGGATGAGAGGAAAAGACTCTTCACATCCCTGCTGATACATAAAGGATCCCTCCTCTCCCCCATTCTCACATTAAGGCTGCATCCACCCACCTCCCTTTCAATCTCACTTTGAACCAAGGAGGACCAGCTGATGTTTCCTCTGAGACCACAAATATGAGAGCAAGCACAGCAAGCAGAATCCCACACCATTATGGAACTAGATTTTGCAATCCTGTTTGCTCCACTTCCTCCCTTGAAATTAAAGCCTCATGTGTCAATGTCACCCTACTCCAGCCAGGATCCTTCTCCTCCTTCCTCCAGCCCAGTTTCTTCTGCTCCAAGATGACATCAAGGACACAGCTTCCTACAGCAGAGACTGAACACTGGAAGGGGATGTTGAGGGGACTTTCCATTTCCTTAGTGCTAGAAAGCAGAATTAATTCAATCCATAACACAAGAGGCTCTTTCCACATCCTTTTCTGGAATATGGCAGAAGTATTTGTTTCCTCTCTTTCCTGTAAGGCCTATTTCCTGTGATGCATTTGATAGCAAATTTAGAAAATACAATTGGTTGTACAAAATATGAAATACTCTTGTGTTGGGGATGGAAGCTGAGAGGGTTCTGAGGCATTTCAGCCTAAGCATTGTCAGTCTTCAAAAAATTTAAATTACACTGTCCACAGCAGTCAGGATTAATTAGCCTTATTTTCTCAATCTTTTCCCTTAGATTAATAGTCTGCCAAGAGGAATGAACAGAAAGGTGCTCATACCACCACAATTCATGGCATTTGATCATCCTTGAGAGTTAGTCTTTCTAGAGGACAGTCTGTTGCCAAAGGAGATATCCTAAAAGGGCAGCACAGAGTCCACCTCTGGGAAGAGGCAGCCAGTGATCCCTGGGCAGTGCAGTGAAGCTTGCATCACCTTTCTAGATGTTTGACCAGAGATCCTGCTTTTGGAAGGCTAATGTTAGATGAGGTGAAAGTAAAGGGATGTTTTTAAAAAGAACTTAGTCTGAGCTCCTACCCAAGTACTCTTCCTACTCTTCTCTCCTGTTTGACACAAAACATCTTGTACCTACTCCTGGTGTGCCCTCAGCCCTTCCTGTCTCATTTCCTGCAGTGAGAAGGACCACAGGTTCTGCTGGAAGATAGGCTGGAAACCAGGGTTGGAAAAAAACTGCTGCCCACAACTCTCAGAAATTAAAAAAAAAACCCAAGAAACAGACTTGTTCCGTGAAGAAGAAAACGTTGCAATGTACAAACCAAAAACAGGCAAAATTCAGACTGGTCAGTCACAGCACTTCATCTCTATATTCTGAGAAGTTCACTGAAATACCAACCTTTTATTGCTTTTTGTTTCCAGAAGGGATGTGGCAATTTCAGAATATCAATTTTGAAATGTCACTGTCTTTCAAACAGTGAGGCTTAGCCTTTTCTGCCAGTACTTATTTCAAACAATTGGCAGGTCCTGAGGAAAAAAATACTTAGGTAAAAAAAAAGAAAAAAAGAAAAAAAAAAGAAGAAAGTGTTTCTTACAAGTTTTGAAAACCTTGCAGAGCACACTGCAGCACAAAGGTAAGCTGCATCAATCAAGTGCAAGTATTGCCTTGGCTCTATCCCAGTTTCCCAAATGACACATATCCAATGGCTGCTTGTCCCTTCACCCAGCCCAGGAAGCGAGCAGATGACCTGGGGCCCTTGCACCCCTGCTGAGTCCAAATAAACCACACAATAAAATAATCAGGAAGGTCATTCTTCAATCTACTTTTCTCTACACATTGAGCATATAGAAAGCTGAGGCTGAGGATGGTGGCTTGAGAGAATAGTAAATCTTTAATCAGGGATTATATTGCTTTTTGGAAGACACAAACTGGCAGATATCAGTCTGTGGTATTTTAACTGTCTTGTCTTTGGATTACATTATTTTCTTTTAAAAAATGAGTTAGCCTCAAAAAGCAAGCACCCATGTTAATGTCAATTCTCCTGCACAAGCCTTCTCATGTTTCCCCAGACCTCTCTGGCCACTCTGTCCTCCCAGGTGCTGGCAGGTGGCTGGGCACAGTTCCTGCTTTGGAAAGAGAGAGACATCCTTCCTGGCTGCTGCCAAAACCAAAAGCAGTTCCTGATACTCACTCAGGTTCTTGGGAGAGGGCATTTTTCCCATTTGCAGCTAATTGTCAGGTTAGAGATTCATCCTGGGAAGTGATTCCAGAGCAATACAAAGGACTCAGATGCCCATCTTCAGCAAGGCCATTTATACAGCAAAGCCACAGAATGGAATCACAGATTATCCTGACTTGGAAGGGATAATGACTCCTGGCCCTGCCCAGCACCATCCCCAGAGTCTCCCTGTGCCCCAGAGCATTGTCCAAGCACCCCCTGAGCTCTGCCAGGCTGGTGCTGTGCCCACTGCCCTGGGGAGCCTGTTCAGTGCCCAGCCACCCTCTGGGGAAGAACCTTTTCCTGATCTCCAGCACAAAGCTCCCCTGACACAGCTCCAGGCCATTCCTCGGGTCCTGTCTCTGTCAGCACAGAGCAGAGATCAGTGTCTGTCCCTCCTCTTCCCCTCTCGAGGAATTTGTCACTGCGCTGAGGTCTCCCCTCAGTCTCCTCCAGGCTGAGCAGACCAAGCGCCCTCAGCCTCTCCTCACACGGCTTCTCTCAAGGCCCTGCACCATCTCTGTTGCCCTCCTTTGGATGTTCTCTGATAGTTTAATGTCTTTCTTATGTTGCAGGGCTCAGAACTGCCCCCAAGACTCGAGTCCCTCCCAGAGCAGAGCAGAAAAATCTCTTCCCTCCACCATCTCATGATGCTGTTCTTGATGCACCCCATCAAAAGCCCTGTCCCGATTCCAGGCTGCCATCAGACAGCACCTGACATCCTGAAATCATAATTAAAAATGTTAAGGGTGCAGCTTCAGTCTGGGTAGTAAAAAGTTCACAGATCTGTACACCTTGAGCTCATCTCCTAGGAGAGGATGCTCATTTGTGTGTGCAGAACTGGCACTGAGGCTGGGCTCTCTACTCCCCCACCTTAAGCCCGTGTGCAAGTGTGTGTTTATCTTCAGGCATAAAGTTTTTTAAAAGCATTCATTGGCTTGCACAGGGTGGTAGATGGCAGAATTAATGGCTGCTCTTCAAAGCTATAAACTGCATGGTGTGTTTGCTCAGACTTTGAGCCATGAGTTACTGCTGTAATTAAATCCAGAAGGAGAGACCATAATAATATTCTGACTTGATTTTCAGTGGCAGA
This sequence comes from Chloebia gouldiae, assembly GCA_003676055.1. NCBI lineage: Eukaryota > Metazoa > Chordata > Aves > Passeriformes > Passeridae > Chloebia > Chloebia gouldiae. The sequence continues at coordinate 41,519,086 of QUSF01000005.1, read as the reverse complement.
GCACTGATTAAGAGAGCTACATAATAAATGAGAGGCATTTCAGAATCACACTGTTGATGTTATCTGTAATTTTTTTATAATTAGAAAAGCCTAAAGAAAATTGTATATTATAATTACATGCATTATTAATCCTACTCTAATATGAATTCTTCTATGATTACAGGTTGCAGCACAATTTTTGCAATTTTTTGTATGAGGTCCAGTGTTTATCAAGTGTGTCCAGGGTTACAAAAGCCCTTATAAGCAAAAGATAAATTAGACTATATTATTTCAAACTCATGCAAAACAGAGAAAGTTCAAGTTTATGACTCAAAAATCCAAAAGGAAACAAACAGTTTAGGGTCAATCATTTTACTGCTTAAATTCCATGGCATGATGAAAAGAACAATAATATAACAAGCTTCTGTGGAGGACTTCACACAGAAGTCTTGAATAATTGAATGTGAAAGGAGGTACACAGGATATTTAATGATTAAAAGCCCACAATTTATGATTCATTCAGCTCTTTTAGAGAAGACTGGTCTGACCACAGCATTTTGTTGTTTAAAAAAACTCTATTCTACCATTTCCATGGTTACTTAGTGCATAATCTTTTCAACATTCTTCATTTAAATCAGAATGGATTTAGCAGAAGATAAACAGAGGAGCTGTGGGTACCTCACCCCTGAAGTGTCCAAGGCCAGGTTGGAATGCTGGTCTAGTGAAAGTTGTCCAAGCCCATGGCACAGGGTTGGAATGAGATGATCTTTAGGGTCCCTTCCAACCCAAGCCATTATATGCCTCTATAAACAAAGTTGTGCCTTTTATCAGCTTTTTTTTCTATCCACAGTTTAATTAAAGGTACAAGACCAATAAGATAAATGGTAAGATGCTGGATTTCCAAGCAATGAAGACTCCAGCATTTGTGTTTCAATACTCTTATTCTGATCTATCTTCAATAAATCTTTCTTGCTCCCTTTTGTTCCTGTTGTTATTATTATTTTTAAAGCAAACACCTCAGTTAAATTCTTTGCTGACCTTTTTCTGAGGTGATTTGGAATAGTGCAGAAGTCAATATTGTCTTGGCTTCTCTGTGATGAGAAGATGCATTAAAAGCCTTGGAGTGTTTGATGGTTACCACAGTATCTCCAAGGCTTCTTGCTCTCACATCAGGCAGCAGGCAGAGCTCACACAGTACTCTAAAGGAATCATTTGACACATGTTTGTGTCAACTTCACCACCTCTGCTAATGTCTGAATCCCATTTTAACTAATTTGGTGAACAAACTCCACATCCAAAAAGAAAGAAGAAAGCCCTTACCAAGCAGTAAAGCCAAAGCAACATACCTGCAGCATCCTCATGAACTCAGAGATAACAGGATCCACTTGGATTAACCACAGACCTATCTGGAAATATCAGAAATGAAAATATGAGAGTGTGGAAGTGGAGGAGTACAAATACACACAGGCAGTACTCTCATTTCTGACCCCATAATGTCAGTAATCACCCAACCTCAGCCAAATGGATCTCCAGATCAGCTCTTCCCAGGACTGAAATCCACATGCCACGACCACCAACGTTGCAGGACCACCCAAGGCCAGCCTCTGCCAGCCAGAACCACACAACTCCCATGTGGCTCAGGAAACAAGGCCACGTTAATGCCTGGTAAAGGCCGTTTGGAGAATTGTTACAAGGAGGTTCTGAACACGTTCCAGTCACTGAGTGTTGATTCTGGCAGGCACAAATTGAGCCATGCTTGGTCCCACACTGAGCCTCTGCACTGCAGTGAGGGGCTCCCACCAGATGGTTACAGATGCCTCTGAATGGGGACCAGCTGGTTAATGTTTTCTTGCCTTGGTTACAAGCAGATAAAACCATTTGCGTCATGGTTGCTTTTGACAGAAAATGGTTTTGCTTAATTCACTTTTGGCTCAGTGAAGGGGGTGGATTTAGCTGGAGACAAAAGGGTTATTCTGTCAGTTTATGGAAATGTGTCACACAGGTTTGCCTGTCATTTAAATGCTCAATCCAAACTCTACTGAACTTTCTTGAGACAGACACAAAGGTCCCCGCCGGTGCTTTCACATTAAATGCATTGGTTGTCTCCTTCACTGATTAGTTGCATTTTGCCATAACATGCCCTGACTGGCAATGAGCTTTGATTTCAAGTTTTCTGGAGAGATTCCAACCTGCAGGAGCCTTAGTCCACATTTGTGTTTTGTCTTCATTGACTTCTCAAGGTATTTTACAATGTTTACCTTGAAGAACAGATACTTCTAGCCCTACTTCTTGCAGGTGAGAGATTTCCTTCTTTGATTTTTGTAACTGTTAATAATTAAAGAAGGGATTAAGAAACAATAAGGAGGAAAAACCTTCTCACTGCCCAGTTGCCCAGGATTGTATCAGGACAGAGGTTCACCCAGCTGGAACCACACTGATTAGAGTGGCAATTTATCTGATCTTACCTTAGAAGTTCTAGTGCCAAATCTCATCCCCAGAATATATTTGACTTAATTATGAAGCAAAGAACCCTTCTACCAAGTAAGATCTTCCAGTTTCTCCCTATTTTCTGAGAAGAATTTACTTTTGTCTGAGCTGCCAGATCCCACTGTATTAAATCCCCTTACTACAGGATTTCTCCCTCCAAGCACTTTTAAGCACAGGTATTATTCTTTAAGATTAACTCAATTCACCTCAGCCATTCAGATTTAAATGCCAACTAATGATTAATCAGATAATTTCTTAATTCAGATATTTTCTTAATAGTACTATCTTAAAATAATTAATTTCTCAATAAACTTTTAAAACTCAAAAATTAATATTTTCCTTGTCTATCCACACACAAATCAGATACCTCAACCTCTAAAGTACCCTTACTTTGTTTGATAGTGAGATCAGCACAAACAGCACCAGGAGTGGTGATGTCTGGTTTTGGTCAGATTAATCCTTAGTGAATCTGAGTTAATCTTGAGCATTATAAAAACAGACCTGCTACAAGCATGAAGAATGGGAGCCACAGTATGAAACAGTTCATTTCAATAGGAAAAAATTATTTCTTGTGAAGAGTTGTCATTGACAATGGTATGAAAATAACCACAGATTACCTTAGCTGTGCTGGGAAATGTGCTTTGCTGGTCCCTAAACGTGGAAGTGCAATATAAATCGTGTACATTTTCCTTTTCTGCTAACTGCTTTCTCTGCCATAAAAAGAGTCTCTGACTGCTAAAGCAAATTGATTCCATGTGCCAACTCCCCCACAAAATTAGTGAATCTGCTAGTGGATGCACTGCCCCTTTATGAATGCCTGCATCACTTACTGCTCTGGGAATGGGTCTGATGGGGTGATTCAAGACCATCTTATGAAGCACACATGCAATTATTGCTGGGACAAGAACCCATTTTATACAAAGCTGTATTTATCCTTAGTGTGAAACGATGCTGCTTCAAATTATCCAAGTGACTCTACAGAGACTGTGTTCAGCAGTTAACTCATTAACATTGCAGTCTCCAGATGGGCAAAGACAGATCACATGGATTTATACCTTCATTGAATAGCCAAATTCAGCAGCTCCTTTAAAATTATATCTAAATATTTTCTAACATAGCTAAGAGGTCACTCTGATCTGTTTTGGAGTACTGCTTACAAAATCTGTATTGCCTTTGAAAGCAATTTATGAGCTGGATTGTCTTTAAAGGTGCTGTAATTCTTGCTAAATATAATTGGCCACATTACCTGCCAAATTATGGCAAAAACTGACGTCCCCTGCCTTTAAATACATTTTGCTTCATGTGTTTAAACTCCAGATGTGTATAATATCTATGGTTCATCTACATGGGGTTGTATTTCATCTGCTACCCCTGAGTGCTTGAAGCTAAATCAAGTCTGACAGATTGAGAGGTGACACTATATTCCCACTTCAGAGACTGTGGAGCTTCTCATAAGAGAAGCCCAGAAAATATTTATTCCTACAGTATTCCAAATTACCTAAGGAAAAGGTGGCATAGAATTTAACCAATCTGTTCTCTTAAAAAAAGAGAGAAACAAAAGGGAGAAATAAAGATTCACTGCTTAGAAACTGGATACAAGGCAAATAAAAATATTTATCTTCACTATAAACACATGTCTCCAAACATCTGGAAGAAGCTTCCCAGTGATGGTAAACTCTGCCTCTTCCAGTGAAGACAGATATTGGTCAGAACTGAAACAGAAGTTATGGAGAAAGGATTCACTGGGTGATGGTCGATGGCCAGGGCTATGATCTGTTAGAATTTGAATATATGTTTTGAACTGAACATCCATGAACCTAAATCTTTTCAAGTGTCATGATTTTGATTATGTCATCCCTCCCCTCTTTATAAGGCTGTTTATCAATCTGCAGGACCCTTGTCTGATCCTTTTATCTGCCCTAAGTCTGCTCTTTCACAGAGAACTGTGTGGGGTTATTTACTAGTGTGTTATTAAAGCCTCTTCTTGTAGATGCATGCATGCTCATATGTTGCCATGTTAACAGGAGTTATATAAAACATGCTCATTAAAAGCTCCTGGAATAAAAAGATTACTTCAGCTACACAAAACTGATTTTTTGTGATCATTGAACACCCTGTCCTACATTGCTTCCTGACTCCACCATTACTCTGGATGTGAAGCTCAGAGAGAGAGAGAAAAAGGGAAACTAGCACCTTGCTTAACTTCCAGCCTGGTGCAAATACTCTTCTTACTGCAAGACAGATTAACCAAGGACCCAAAGTAAATTAATTCTCTGCTCAAACATTGCTATCAGAAATTATGTATGGCAGAGTTCCCTGAAAATCACCAGCATATGGAGAATTTCTTCAAAGATTTACAGTTCCCCAGGCTCTCTCAGATAAAGACAACATATTTAGAGAAGGGAACAGCAAGTAAGAGTGACGAGCAGCATCATGGTGCCTTAACAGAATGTCTACATCCAAATGATGGCATCTTTGATCACTTGGAGCCAAGCCCTCCCATGGCAGTGTCTGACAACTGCCCTCTCCCTGCCCACCTCAGGTGTTTAATTACACATGAAAGAACAGCAATAAATGGATTGAATTATGCAAAGCAGTACCCTCTCAGGATGGAAATAATGACACAGCCAGGAGAATTTCTCTCAGTAAATCACTTTCATCCCTAGATTTGGACAGAGTTATCAAACAATAGCCCTGGAAGGAATGAGAGATGCCTTTACTTGAAGGCATATCTGCAAATGCAATTCCTGACAAAGGTTTGCCCAAGCTGTTCTTAATGACCCTACAATCATAGGAACTTCACAATCTCTCCAAGAAACCTATTCCACAGCCTTACTGCCCTTGTCCTTCAAGAACTTTTCCTAACACTCAATTTAAGTGTCCCTTGTCATATTTTACAAACACTACTATTTGTCCTGACTATCATGAACACAGAAATCCTTGTCCTTTTTGAAATGGCTCTTTCTGTGGAACTACCTAACCCCAAGTGTTTCAACTTATACTCACAGATCAGAGATCAAAGAAATAAAATAGGCAAACCTCTCACACTCTTTATGAGAAGAGGACATTGAACTCTGCCCTGTACATCCACAATTCCCTTAAAAATTCATTAATGAGAACTGGCTTTTGGTTTCCCATGCTGAGCAGAGAAGAGAGCCTTCCTGTCTGACCCTGATGGTGGGATGTTTGTCATGCTCACAACACCAAGCCTTTGCCTACTCACAGGTAATTTTTGATCTATTTACCAAAAGATATTTTTCTAAAGAACTGTTTTTAGCCAGTTCTTTCCCAGCCTATTTTCTTAGCAAAATATGTCTGATTAAGAATAATTTTCAGTTGTCCTGCACTGAATTTAGCCCTGTTTCTTCAGAAATTTGTATCATATATCACACAAACATAACTCATTCCACCAATGTGCTTGCAGTCCTTCTTAGTTTTAAGCCTGCCATGAACTTACCAAGCAAATGTTAATTTTTTTTTCCAAATCAAGCTATGCAACCTTTGAGCCTCCCCAAACCAACCCACAAGGGTTTTTTCGCAGTAAGGGAAATTAAAATAGTTTAATACAACTTATTTTTGACCAACCTATATTGACTGCTACTTGTCTTCCACTATTTTTTCAAATGTTACAGACAATTTGTTATAGTTGATTTTATTTTCTTCTAGAACTGTTAATCTGACTGGACTGCAATTCCCAAGCTACTCTGGGAAAAGAACAATTTTTTCCCATCTCCAGTATTCTTCAAGCTTATTGTAATTATCTGCAGACAGCTTTCATTCTCCACTGAGTAGGAGACCAATCCTCCCTTTGATCTTCCTCATTCTATTAATGGATCTTAAAGAATTATTTCTGGTTATCTTTGAGGTGTCATTTTGTGCCTTGGCCTTTCTGACTTCATTCCTGAATACTTGCACTGTTTTTTCAGATTTATTCTTAGAAATTTGACCTCTTCTTTTTTTTTTCCTGTCTCTTTCTGTCTGGTGTTGAAGTTACAGAAAAACCCTTCATCATCTACCCAGCTCAGCACCTGCTGAATTTCCTGCATTCTTGTATTTGGATAGCCTGAATTCAGCCCTCAGCTACTCTGAAAACCTGATAATTGTATCCTCTGTTAGTCTTACCTCTTAGGAGTTCTTATGCATCACATTTGGGTTCATTGATATCTTGTCTTCTTGAAACCCACAGCTTTTATCATGATCTCTCCCACCTTCCTCTTCTGACACAGAAGTCCCTAGGCAATTAAAGAAAAAATAAAAAAAAACTAAAAGTCATGCAGCAAGTAGTACAGTCACCCATCAGTTAATGACAGTAAAGCTGGATGTACAGAGGAACAAAGTGTAGCACTTCAGCTGCCAAGTAGGACAAAACAGTAGTTAGGAGGGAAAGCTTTATGAGAAAGGAGAATCTACCAGCATGTTCTCATGTAGTGTGAGAGTTTCAGAGGGGTTTGTGACTGTCTCCTTCCAAAATAAAGAGAAATTTTCCAATCCTTGACTCAGCAAGTTATATTCTCTCAGTTCTGAAGTTCTGTTCTCCTGATGACACCCTCATAATAATCTCAATAGTTCAACCAAAACAGGAACTGAAAGCATGACACCCTTCCTTGAGCAGTGGCACCATATTTCTGCACATTCTCTCTGCATATTTGCATCAACAGCTTTCAATTTCTTCTGTAGACAAAGCTTAAGTTTTAACCTTGAACTTCTTAGGGCTCATTAACAAAATAAGTACTCCTCTGCCCCCAGCACAGAAAGAGAGCTCATCTGGGTCTCTTTTGAGGTGCCACTCACCAGCAGCACATTAGATTTGAAGCCCTTGCTTCAAGACACAGCTTCCCCTGATGGGGCAATTAACCACAAATTGAATAAATTCAGAAAACATGGCAATTAATCCCAATCAGCCATTGACTCAAAAAAAAGTTAACCACTGCCTAGAAGTAGATATTTGAACAACTGTGAGTTTGCAACAGCATCCCCCCAGTGCTTAAAATCACCCAGCAGGACCTGGAATCCTGGAAATCAGCAGGATCACCAACCCCTTGTACACTGCTTACTCCGCACCAGCCTTCCCTGCCCAGACCTGCTGCCATGGATGGAAAGTGAAAGAGGTTTGTCACCTTCACGAGGAACTTTGTAGCTTCTCATTGAGCTTTCATTCCTAGAAGCACAAATCCCAGACACACAACAGCCCTCTGGCTATTCTGTATATTCCCCTTTGCACGTGGGATTGACCCTGATTGTTGCCATGTGGTCATATCCCCTCCTGGTGCTGCTCACAGAGGACTTTTGGGCTGGTGGGGACTTCTGGAGGCTGCCAGAGGCTGGGCACAGCGTGCAGCAGCTGATGCTCACAGAGATGGTGCCTGCCAGAAGAGCTGACTGGGGATGGACAGTGCTCCAGCAACATTCTGCACACACGTGGGGACAGTTCTTGGAGTGCCCTCAGCACTGCAGGAGATGGATGCCTCTTTCAGACCTTATAACACAAGGCTTATGAAATTTGAGAAAGAGAGGGAGACAGTGGTGGGGTGTTTCAGATGCCTGTAAAACAAAACAGCATCATCAATATGCCAAAAATCATAAAAACACATAAAACATATTAAGAGAAAATATTTCTCTCTTCTCTCTCACTTTTTTTTTTTTTTGGCTTTTTTTTGCAGTTAGGTATTTTAGTCTCTGGCTTGTGGAAATATAGGCAACAGCTGCCCTTTTGGCTGGACAGACAAGTACCAAAACACCAATGTCCAGTAATTTCTGGAAAGGCATCCAGGGGCTGACCTCTGTCCCCAGCCTTCTGCAGAGCTTGGGAGTAGCCCCTGTATTCAGCCCTGCATGCATTTTTTTTTCTCTGGCTTTCAGGGTGATTATCAGCAGAGAGCCACTCTTACAATGCAATTCTCTCAACATCTGAAGAGGCAGCAGAATGCCCTCGATGGAAAATCCCCACATCAGAAAGATTCTGTGCCTGGAAGCTGGCCAGGGGTTGCTGGCCTGCAGACTGGATTGCGAGATTCATCTTTGCAGCCAAGAATTTTCCCTGCTGGACCAAAGAAATGCAGGAATCCGTTTCCAAGCAGCAGCAAGCAGGAAAATAAAAGTGCATGGGATGAGACGAGTCCAGACAGTGCACAGCAGGAGAATGTAAGGTGATATTCTGTGTTCCCTGCCCCTGTCTGCTGTGTGGTCCAGCAGCATCAGGCTGGGATGTTTCCCAGGAAGGAGTTGGCAAGAAGGACCAGATGTTGAGGACAACAAGCCTGAGACCTTCCAGGGAGAGCTGCCTGCACTGACCATGGGAGAATGTGAAGGGAAGAATTGGGTTAAGCCCCTGTTCCTCCTTCCCACCACTGAATCCAGCAGCTCTCCCCAGAATCTAGACAGCAAATGGTCTCTCTTGAACAAAATCCAGCTAGAAGAGATGGTGACTCCCTTTACTCTGTCATCTCTGGACAAATCACTCAGCTGAGACTCAGGTATAAATCCTAAACTAAGCTGGGATAACTTAAGCCCCATCTTCCCCAAACTGTGGTGTATTTGCATGTGGGACACTGTAAAATCTGTGGAAAACAGCATAAGCAAATACTTGGAAGCAACTTTCCCTATCCCACCCCCTTTTTTTTATCGTTCCTGTCAACAGTGCAGTCCTGTGCAATGCAGGGGAATCCTGCAGGGAGCCTGTAGATGAGCTGCCTTTGAGGGATCCTCACTCCACCCAAATTTCATAAACTTGTTCATCTCTTTACTGCTCACTCCCCACAGCAGCTCTTGGTCCAGCTGAGGAAGGAGCATGCTGAAAAAATTAAATATCTGATTAAAAGATAAGTAGATGGAGGGAAATGAGGGAAAAGGAGGAGGATAAGTTTTAAGGATGCCTCTGGTTCTGCTGGGTGTAACCTCTCTCTGCAGAATGAATCTAAACATATACTCTGTGTTAGAGACCAGATTCTGCCTGGATCTTAATATTGTTCTCTATTTTCAGAGGTCAAACTGCCCTTCCTGTCAATCCATACTGGCTTCTGCTACACCAGCTTTCCTTTTAAATTTTCAACTACTTATTTTTGAGACACTGTAAGGGTCAATACCAGGGGAAATTAGATTTCCTTTGCTTTCCATAACTGCATTTCTCACAGTTTACTGGGCCAGAGAGATGTAAGCTTTTATTAGTAAACCATTTTTTAAATTATAAAAACAGCTTCATCACTGCTTTAGGAGAACAAATTGATTGACCAGGCTTGCAGGTACAACTTTGGGTGCCTGCAGGCTTGAATCAGTCACTGCACTGACTGTGCTCAACCAAGAAAAATTCCCATCCATTAAAGCTGATTTTATCTTTTCCCCCCCTTTGCTGAAAAAAGAAAGGCCAATTTAAAAAATAGTAATCTGAGAGAAACTAAGACTACAATAATGAAAAGAAATTATATGAGAGGGAGAGCCTCGTGCAGAAGGCCATGAGACCTGAGCACTCAGAGGGCCACACCACTCCCAGTGTGGCCCTGCACTGGGCAGGCTCTAATCAATGGCACATGGCATTTCTGCTAAACACAGCCCAAAGGCATCTCATGGGGAATTAGAGAGGCTGTTTCAGCCCTAGCTTGGTCTTCCTGCTTTTATGAGCTTAAATCTGATCTTTAAGTCTGTTTCAAAACAGCTGTTGTGGTTTAATTAGCTGTGGTGACAACGAGTCAATAGCCAGTCTAACATCTCCTGGTCTCCAGGCTGGAAGCAGTGAAGGACTGAGTCTGTGGCAGAACTCAGTCTATCTATACATCCTAGAAGCCTTCCAAGCCTGCAGCTTGGCTCACTCTCCCATGTGTACCAATCAGCTACATGTCCCTATATGTGCTAATATTTTCAGTTACCACCTTCTAAAGCTTGAAATAACATATACATGTTTTTGTTCTAAACCCACGTCTAACAGTCTGTGATTTGATAGTTTGAATCTCCTCTTGCATTTGTCTAAGCCTTGCATTAATTTGCAGAGGAGGCATGATTTAATCTGAAATTTATTGCTAAAACCAACTAATGGCTGGGATTTACATAGAAATAATACAGGCATCAAAAGCTATCCAGGAGTTTGAAGCATCAGAAATAATCATAGAGTAATAAGATCATATGAATAATTCAAGAGCTTCAGCATCACAGATTTGGATTCCTACAAGATCACTGGGTTTTGGTTTTTTTTTCCAAAATTGTAAGCTTAAAAAGAAAAAAATTGCATCAGTACATATATTTAGCTCATCTTGAAAAAACATTATGTTCCTAGTAGTTCCCTGTGATTCATAAGAGTACATGTAGGTGTGTCAGACCAAAACCAGTACTTCTTTAAGCTAAAGTTTTCTAAAATATCTGTGAACCACCAGGCAGCAGATTGTTCAGTGAGAAATAAAAAATAGGCATCACCCTTAATTTTTGTTTTACTTTTTTCAATTTTCAAACATTTGCCCTAAATATTTTTGTCTGACACAAGAGCAGAATGCTGGGCTAGCCTTGGGCACCCTCTGGCTACTATAAATACCCTTTTTCAAACAATCTCACGCAATTCCTCTTTGAATGCAGCCTGTGTGGGAGCTGTGCCAAAATACTTCTTGCAGTGATTGTGCCCAGGGCTCTGCACTGGCCCTGCAGTGCTGGCATGGTCCAAGCTGCCCCTCACTTTTGTCCTCTCCTCAAGTCACTTGGTCAGTGTGTCTGGGCAGAGAGAAGCCCTGGATTCCCCATCCCTGGAAGTGTTCAGCTCCAGGCTGGATGGGGCTCTGAGCAGCCTGGGCTAGTGGAAGGTGTGCCTGCCCATGGCAGGGGGTTGCAGTGAGATGAGCTTTAAGGTTCCTTCCAACCCAAACCATTCTGTGATTCTATGATCTTTCTCACACCTAAACTTTTGCATGGCTCTGTCAGCCATTTTTATTCTCTGTTGCCCATTTTTATTCTCTGTTGCCCTTTCCTTGATGCTTCAGCCCCATTTCTTCATTCCTCAGCAGGCTGCTTTGGTCCTTGCACTGCATGGAAAGGGTGGCCCAGACTGCAGGAATCAGCAGCCCTTGGAGAAGGGCAGGTCCAAGTTCCAGCCCTGTCTCTGAATGTATTTGTTAGAAACGACACAGCAGGATCTTGTTTGAATAGAAAATAGACAGGAAATTAACAGTTAAGGCTGAAACTCTAGTCCTTCATACCTGTGATTAAAAGAAAACAGATATCATGTTGAAAGAGAAATACAATTTCAGCTTTCATGTAGCACTGTCCTTCAAACAGTTCTTCCCATCAGGCAGTATTTCTCTGCAGATATTAGCCATTAATTTCCTTCATTTAAAGTAAAAAATGTCCACAGAAGATTATAAAACACTCTGTATTCCCAAACAGACAGGTCATAATGACTCATCCTGAATATGCCATTCTGTCTCTCCACACAGATATTAAATGGCTGAGATTAATTGTGGCTTGGGGGTTTGCAGAGGCATCATGTCAGTGATAGCAATGGATTACAAACTTCCTCCTTTAGACAGCAAACACCCAATTACCATCATCATCTTCCTTTATGCTCTGAGTAGTGAAGGGGGGGTTGTCATTCATAATTTTTCATTTCTCAGTAGATGACAATGCATGTTGCACTGAACACGTTGATACCCAAAGTCATCATTAAACAAAATTCCACCTTGCATGACCCATGGGGTGGGACCCTGCTCCATCTTTGCATCCCTCCAATGTGTGGGGGTGTGTGGGGAGGCTACAAATTCTCTGGACATATTTGCACCACAAGCAAATACAAGACTTGTGATAAAAACACATTTATTCAGAAGGGCCTGGACAGGCTGGAGGAAAAAGCTGGTGGGAACCTTGTGGAGTTCAGCACAGCAAATATCAAGTCCTGCAGCTGGGATGGGATAACCCTATACAGCAGTACAGCTGTAACTATGGCTCTGAAATCTTTGAAAATAACCAAAATTTCACTGGGCAAGGATTGAGCAACCTCAGCCTCCTTTGAGGATGGCCCAGCTGTAAACAGAAGTCAGATCAGCTATCTTCCAAAAAAAGTATTTCAGGGAATTCAACCTCTGACCTTCCCAAAAGCTCTAAGCATGGGAGAAGTCTCCTAAGTGAAGCTCTCTCTTGTTGGGTGATATTAGGCTTTTCAGCTCAATCTTAAAAAGTGTTCTTTACAAACTTGCTAGCAATAAAACACCAAGAGAGCTATCTGGAAACAATAACTAAACATAAATGATTAAAAAAAGATTGATCCCACTTGCAAGCATTTAAATGTGCCAGCTGCTAAATTGCAACATTGGCACAGACCTGGATGCCTGTGCCCATTTCAGACAGTGCTGGGTGAGGGCTGTGCAGAGCACAGGCTGCCCACGCTGGCCCTTGTCCTGTGAGCAGATCAGCAGCCTTGAACCCTCAGGGAGTGTGGTTGTTTGGAAATAGCTTGGGTTTTGGTTAAGAGAAAAAAAAACAAGGAGAACATGGAAGGAAAACCCTCAAGGACTTCATCAGGACAGGAGGATGTAACAACTGTTCATCAGCATGGCCAGGACCAGGGGATCATGACTCAGAAGAGCCTGGTGTGGTCAGGAGGGTGTGGAGAGTCTTCTTAAAGTTTCTGCTTGGGAAAGGCACCTAAAACTTAGGAAGAAGGGAGTGCAGAGCAAGTGGCATCTGGAAGAGGATGGCTCGTAGGTGGGCACATTTCTAATCACAGGCTCATAGATCAGAATGGTTTGGGTTGGAAGGGACCTTAAACATCATCTAGTTCCACCCCCCTCTGCCACAGGCAGGAACAATTTCCACTGGACCAGGCTGCACAAAGCTCCATCCAACCTGGCCTTGAACATTTCCAGGCATGGGGCATCCACAACTTCTCAGGACAACCTGTGCCAGTGCCTGCATGCTGCAGTTGCAATCTACGTGCACCAGGCACCCACAAGTATTGGAAGTAAAGCTCACACACAACTCCAGCAACATCCAAACTACCTCTCCCAGCAGTTGTCCCAATCCCATTTTTTTTTGCTGCCTAGCAGAAGCTTCCATTTTTTAAAGTATTAAGGCACAAGGGTGGCATACATTCCCAAGAAAAAAGGAAACAATCCCATTAGCCCCTGTGAATAGGACTGAGCAAATAGGTCTATTGACCCCTTACTGCACCTGCTCCATTTGCAGGTTGAATCATTCCAGCATGAAGAGGGGCTCTCAAAAGGGAACTGGACTTCATTAGAGGGGGCTCCACTCCCAGATAGAATTCATGGCACACTCAGATTGCTGCAAATACAGCATGTGCTTTCTATATACCCATGCTGCCAGCTGGAAATAAAGGAATGACAGGCATGTGCAGCCCATCCTTGGAAATCATCTCAGGTGCCTTTCACCATCACTTCTGCTCACAGGTGTGTGCCAGGCTGCATGTCCTGTGTGTCTCCTGCTTTCATTCATCATTTCATTTGTAGGCAAGGGATCGCATCTGCTGCTCCCTTAATTATGGAAAAGTTGTCTTGCACAGTTTAAACAAGCCCCCGTTCTGCTCTTTATCAACATTGCACACGTTTCCTGTCTCTCCAAGGCTCTGCTTGCAGCCACACATTTGTTCATAGCTGCAGGCTATGTCAGCAAGGCTTTGATAGAGCAACCAGAGAGTTCCCTGCTCAAACAAACAGCACCGAGAGAATCGGCCGGAGCTCTGCGAGCACTGCTGGGATTGCAGCTGGATGGAGCTGCACCAGCCCAGGCCTGAAATGGGATTGTCCAATGTGGGCAGGGAATTCTGACACAGAATTCTCCCCTGGGAGGTGTTGCCTGTGCTCCCACCCAGTCTGGGGTTTCAGCTGTGAGTGAGCATCCAGGCACATGCTGCCACACTTCAGGAGGCTCCAGGCTACTCTGCCAGACGTCACATGGACGTACAGGGCAGGAAAACCTCTCTGCAATGGAGGCACTTGCACACCAAGCACTTTAAAGGACTTGAAAGCTCTCATCTGAGGTGTCTTACTTAGGCTTGCAAAGCTCACTGCTGTTAAAACCTCCAGGCAGCCTTCACAGCCCTGCAGGACAGGGCACCAGCAGCCCATCCATGTGTTTGGCAGAGGTTCCTTCTGACCTTCCCATCCCTGGAGATGTTCAAGGCCAGGCTGGATGGGGCTCTGGGCAACCTGGTCTGGTGAAAGTGTCCCTGCCCATGGCAGGGGCTTGGAATGAGATGATCTGTAAGGTCCTTCCAACTCAAACCATTCTATCATTTCGTGATCTTCAACAAGAAAGTTGTGAAGATTATGACAAGTTTCTGTATTGTGCTTCTCTCCAATTAGAAGAATACTTGTAAACACAATCTGTGCACCAGCATCATCATCCACACCAAGAAACACTCTGCTTATACCCTGAATTTTTTCATCACAGAGGCAAAGTCTTTGCTGATTGCCAAATACCAAGCAACTTTAATGTATCAGTTTTGTTACAGAGGATAAATGCCATCAAATCTATCACACTGTGAGTGAAGGCTTACCTTTCATTTGCATAATGATTAAAACAAACTTATGAATCACATACTCACAGAGGTAATAATTACCTGCAGTTTTTATGCAAGGGTTGATTTATTTCTGGTGGCTTTAGCACCAGTTTTCAAGTGATTGATTTTGGACCCTTCTGTTCTATCTGGACCAACCTAATCTTAAAACAGCTTTGAAGGTCAGCACTTTCTGAAACTGAAACTTTGCTGAAGTTCTCCTCTTGCACACACACACACAAAAAAAAAAAATCATAATTTGCTTTTATAATCCCCAGCTGTCACTGCTTAGTCTCATGACCTTAAATGAGTAAGAAGAAAGGAAATAGAAGATCCATGGCCCACAGAAATGCTAGTAGGGTGTGACTGTGTTACTGCAGAAACAATACTAGGGTGTATAACTCAATATACAGAAGAAAAATTACACTACCCAGGACAATCCAAATAAATGTCACATCCCTGACAAGTGCTGATGCTTCAGTTTTAACTCACATCACTGGGACTTGCTGCCAGGTAAACTCCAAGGCTTAGAGACTGAACATGAGTCAGAGCAAAGGTCCATTCAGAGCCCAGCCCCTTGTGACTTGCAGGAGAAGGAGAGAATGTAATTCTTGGCCAAACCAGGAGAATAGCAGCAGCTCGAGCAGGATGTGGCATCTGGACCCCTATTTTTCTGATTGTCACCATTTCTGATCTCCTCACCATTTGCCAAAGACCTCTGTGAATCCACCTTTGTTTTTTCAACAGTCTGTGCCAAGAGAGTCAAGTGACCTCAGCTGCCCCATATTCTGGGTTAAAACTACTGCAGTCCAATCATTTTGATGCTACTAGTTCTTGCCTTGTGTAAAACAGCAATGAGTCAAAATTCTCTCTTGGCTGACCAAACCATAACCCCTGAGAGGGCCTTTGGAGGAGGCCCTTGTTCTTCCACAGCCATTACCAATTCATGGACCATTTCCAGTTCTACTTGGTTTTCTTTAGAGAGTGTGGCCAGCTCAGCAGGAAGCATTTAAGCTGGGACCATAAAATGCCTCCATACAAGAGCAAAATGGGGCTCATTTTGCCTTGCCTGAAGCATTTATAGACATCTTCATATCAGGTACTTGAGTCCACAGATGAGACACAGATAAAAAACTACAGATATATGGGGACTTTCAGCAGTTTTGATTCCAGGCCTCTATTGCACCTCAAAGTATAGTGCCAGGGGCCAAGAGGGACACAAACCTAAAATTTTAAAAGCACACTCTGCATGTCAGGGCCCCTGTGATACCCACTGCTGGCTTCTAGCTCAGTTTGACACAACCAGCACTGCACTTTGGCTAAAAGAAGCTTGAATTACCTGTTTGTGGAGGGGCTGTGGTGCACTTATGTGTCCAGAGTCCATGAATGAAACCTCAAGTCCAGCAAAGATGGGCCAAGAGATGATGCTGGGTCCTGCTTCCTTTCTCAAGCCAAGGTCACCCTCTGGCTTAGTTTTGAGGTTTTACAGTATAACTCTCCAAGTGGGTAACTCAGAGCTCCTTCCCTGTGCTCTGCCTGGCTTTGGCACAAGGCAAAGCCAGAACCTGCAGTTTATTACCTCCAGGATAACACACCCAGTTGTTCCACCAACAGAGGAATGCAATTCAGAAACATCTTCTCTGAAGTCTCCCCTTTTTTGTGACTACCCCACTGGCCAGTCATCAGGCAGGAGTGCTCTTCATCACTCTGCCACAGCCTCCCAGCTCCCCTCTGCTGCTGCAGCTCCACCCAAAGAGGCCTGAGAGGGGCATCAAGGCACACCGAGAGTGCAGCAGCCCCCTCCAACTCATCCTCCCTCTGCCAGAGCACAGTGAGGAAAGGGGGGAGATTTCTGCAACTCCAGAGCCTTGCAGGCAGTTTTCTCTTTCAGGATGAGTAGGATTGCTAAATACAAATGGCAGTTTGAGAATTTTGAGTCATCCAGAGCCATTTTCAAGCAGGCTGTGTATGCAAGAAGCATTTACACACTGATGCCAGCAGCTCAGCCATAGCTTCAGGTCCCTGTACCCCTGGAGCTGGGACAGGCACTGCTGATGCTCCTGTGGGGAAAGGACCACATGAAACACCCTGCCAAGGACTGGTGCAAGCACAGCAAAAGCTGTGTGTGCTCAGCCCCAGCCCCACAAGCACATGGCGAAGAGTGCCTGAGCAGTATTTCCTCTTTTCCTGGGATATCTCAAGCTATTTTTAATAGTGGACTGTAGCCTCTCTCTAAATCCACTTGGAAGACAACCTCTTGGCACAGAAGTGTACGTGGGAGCATATGGCCAATCTTTATCTTGGCATGCTGGGGAGGTTAGCAGAGGTTGCTCCCAAACCAGGTCAGTGCTGCTGCACACCTGCTACCCAGCTGGAGCTCTCCCACTGCATCCAGCACAGCTCTGTGGTGCAGAACAGGCCATCCCATGCACAAGGGACAACTGTGGACAATTTGCAACACCCCAGAGAGCTTCTACCTCCCACTCCCCATCCACTCATCTCAATGCCTGTTCAATTTAACCAGCCACTCTGAAATTTAGGCTTGGAGTTTAGTGGGATGGGAACTTGCACTGCAGATGTCAATAGCACAAAGGGTGGATTTCAGTGTCTAGCATTTGGGGTTCTGCCTGGAAGTCTGTGGAAATGCCAGAGCAGTGCAGTCCTCCTGTGTGGCAGTCAGCAGAGAGGGCTGCAGCTGTGTGAAATACTGACACCACTCTGATAGACCCCTGCAGCACAGCCCTGCTCTGCAAACTGCAGTGTCCCACAGCCAAGCCTTTCTAAAACGCTCAGCAGATGATTCATGCAAGTTTCTTCTTCAGGAAAGATAACAAATGGGGTGTGTGAATGCAGTAAAAGCCAAAAAAGACGCAGAAGAGACATCTTGTATAAACCCTTGCAAAGACAGCTGAGCCCTGATAGATTAATGGCAGCACACCTGCCAGTGTAACTCTCTCAGACCATCTCCAGAGCCCTACTACAGGTCATGGCCTGCAGTGTTGTGTGCACTGAATGAGGTCAGGCACTCCTGGGGTTCTGGTGATCCTGCTGGCTTGAGAAGACCATGAGCAGGCTGCATAAAGGACAGGCCACAGTGTCCCTGTGTCACCAGTAGCCCTGGAGATATCCCACATCTCTGCTCGCTGTGTCAAAGCCTTTAGGAAGGAGACAAGGCTGTTTCATTGACATGATACCCTGGGATATAGAGCAGCCAGCTTAAGTCAGGTCTTGCTCTGTCCTTGCTGTCTACAGCTCCAGGTGTACCTAAAATAGCAATTAGAGATGTCCTTGAATGTTAACAGTCATATAAGCACTTGAGATTAGACAGACATCACAGTTTTTCCCACTTAAAAGCAGCTCACTTTATCAGTGATCTGCACATTAGTCTTATTTCTATTAAAGGCACTAAAACACCCCTAAATCCCAACATCTTGAAACACCAGTATCAAAACCAGTAAGGCAGAAGACATTTAAAATACAGATTAAGACTAAGGCACCACTGGGAATGCGACATATATCTCAGAATTTCATACTCCCCCAGTGTGACACCAGGCACTGTACAGCCCTCAGACACTCAGCCAGTGGGTCAGGGCTGGGCTTGTGTAGTTTAACCACGTCCCAAGAACAGGCTAACAAGGCTTTATTGCCTGCATGAGTATTTCTGATGTGGTGGCTTGGAGGAAAGTGGAAGAGTTGTTTCCTGACCTGCTGTCCCTTCTGCACAGGGGCCAAGGACAGGTCCTTCCTGCTGGAGCTGCTCAGAGAACAACCAGCAGGACTTTATTATGCATAACTTCATTGAACACAGTTCAAATGAAACTTTGTGTTCCTGAAAAAAAGAAAAAAAATACAACCAAACAAAAATAGAAAAAAAAAAAAAAAAAACAAAAAGAAGTGCAATCCCCCTAAAAGAGAGATTTTGAAACTGTGATCAAAATCTTAAGTAGCTTTTTACCAAATTCAGAGGATCAATTCCATAAAAAAAAAATTAGGGCAAGTGAACTATCCCAAAGCACTGGTATGTGATTCCAGGTGGAAACAATTGAGCAGAATAAAGGTGCAAATGCACTTTCCAATGCAAATGAAAAATCTAGAGAAAAGCCAAAGTGGATGGATTCCAAAATATTTCGAAGAGGCAAACTCTTCAGTCCAGACATCTGAGAAAGTCATTGATGATTAGACCATGAATGTCAACCTGAAAAACAGTTATTGACACACCTTGGAGTCTGTGACAACTTAACTAAGAGGGGGAAATTGCTTTACAAGAAAGGCACAAAAGTGTGATGAAATGTGCAACTTTCCTTAGTAGTTTTTGGGTAGACAATTTAAAAGACCCATTAATTCCTCTTGTAATTAGTTTCAGAATGTCTTCATCACTTGACATCAATATCTGCAGGTGTCTGCCCAAAGAGGACACCCTCAGGCACCCACTAGCAATGGGATGATGAGCTCTGACATGACTTTCATCTCCATTGATCATAAAGAGAGTAAATTTCTGAGAGCTGCAGCCATCACAAGTGTCAGCAACTTCAGGCTAGGGCAGCAGAAAGGTAGGTGGGAGTTAAGTGGATTGAAAGATTTTACAATGGCAGCCTCTGGAATTGTCTTTTCACATACCAAAATGCTTCAACAGCTCGTGAGGAAAGCAAGGAAGAGGAGCTTGTTTCATGGTCTGTAGGATTTGCTGATTTGAGTAATTCCTTCCTTAAAAATCAGGCTCTCCATCCTGCAGGAGGATCTCATCCTTTTCTTTTGACAGAAGCCTTCCCACTGGCAGGGAGGAGCAAGGAAGATCTGCTCCACACCTCCTGGATGTGCTGGCAGGGTCCTGGTGTGGACTTTGCAGCACTGACAGGTTCCTCCCAGCTGGAGGAAAAACTTCAGGACATTCTGGGACCACTGCAACCATCCTGCTCCAGGAGAGACTTTTTTTTCTGGGGCACTCAGCAAGCCAGACAAGGGACAATTAAACAACTCAAAGGGACACAAATGGATGTTGAATCAAGGAAAAAAGCTCAACATTTCAAAGGGAGATGTTCTGAGCATCACAGAGTGCACACATTCACATTATTGGGGATCTTTAGCACAGCCATATCTGGGTTCAGGTATCAAAACTTGCTATGAAATACAAAACCTCACAGTACATTAGCAGTTTGTTGCACCTAAAGAACATCACCCCTCTCCTTGCTTCTCTCTTCCAATGGGAAGACTTGGGGTTGCTGCTTCTCCAAAATTCCTGCTGTGGTGAAAAGCACAAGCACTGACTGCTCAGGTGTTTCCATCAGTAACTCACTGGAAATTCCCTCCCCACATCTGCCACTCACACTGCCAGCAGAGAGATCCCAAGAGAAGGAAATTAGAAACTTGAGGAAAAAGCAGTGGGAAGGAGCATTTTCAGATCTTCCCACATCTTGTTGGCACACCCCATTTATAAGTGGCATTGATCCACAGCTAACAGGAGAGAACTGAAGCTCAACAGCTTAAACAGGCAGCCACTCCTGGAAGAGTTTGGATTCATTTGTAAAAATAATTTTTTGTTGATTCAAACCACAGTGAAAGATTTTATTTCAATTTTACAAATCAAAGCTGGAATTTTTTTTTTTGCAGGTACTGCATTTTCCATCAAAGAAATATTCAATTGAACATTTCTGATTGGTTTTAAAATAGTTTTTTAGTACCTTAGTGACTATCAGGAGAGGTTTCTGGATAGACTTAGTCTTTCTCTCTTACAGATATAGAATCTGATGCAGTTTGAAAATTCAGTAGTGCTTTGATTAAATTATTGTGATGGTAATATTCAATATATGGTGTAAATAAAAAAAAAACCCCTATAGATTCCAGAGTCTGAATTGTTTAAACAAACTTGCTAAGTCCCCAGTGAATGCATCTCCAGAAGTGGATTGAGATGTCAGAGGAGCAAAAACGAGTCAATTTTGTAATTCAAGAAGGAATTTTTACTCATATAAACTTAATGTAGCCCAGACAAAGTTACAAAGCATTTAAACCGTGTAACAGTTTAAATATTCAGTTCAATACCCTAGATGGTGTTAACTGCAATGCCTGGAAATGCAGTATTGTGTTTGGAAAGCATCTAAGCAGGAATGTGTCACACCAGAGCACCACGTTCTTCTCTTGCTCTTTTGGGACACTCTTCAGAGAGGGAGGTTTGAAAGGGATCACACCCTCTAAAAACACACATTCTTTCTTCTGATGTTGCTGATACTGCCCTGCATGGTCCCAAATATAAAAACATATTCAAATAATGCTTACTTAATATTTTAGGTTTTACTCTTCTGGTTGTAAAGTTGGATTCTACTGTAGAATTAAAATTGAATATTTTCAGGCAAGCCAAATAACAACCCACCAGATATATTTGTAAATCAGATTTTGTTTTCCCATCATGAGGCTCTGATTAGACCTTGCTTGAGCATGACCAAAGCTTGAGCAAGATCTTTCTGTCCTGAGAGATCCTATCTCAAAGGAGATAGGAGTGGTGGAATTCTGTGGCAGCCTATGACACTGATACATCCTACAAATAAATCCTCAAATTTATTTCTTTGAGTTATTTTCACCTGGAATCATTTCAGCAATCCTGTTACACGACTGCACCATCAGCAGCTGTCTTGGCATGAATGAAGGGTCAGGAAAGTAAGGCTGGAGGGAGGAAGGTATTTCTAAAAACCAGGTTTCCATGCTCAGCATATCCATTCTTCCCCTGTGCTGCTGAAGTTTGCTTTCCAAGGCCTTGGGGGCACATCCTGCCTCTCTGCCATGAACATTCCCTGTCCTTTGCTACACAGGATGGGCAAGCCAAAACCCCGACTGCTCCAAAGTCAGGTTCAGCCTCACAGGGTGAGAACTTCTCACCTGAAATCCTGCTGGATGCCTGACCCTCACTGGCCTGAGCTCCCATGAACAGCACTTCCTGCAGTGCTGCCACATCTACAGATCAGACTTTAATTTAATTTCATATATATATTCATATACATATAAACAAAACCAGCTAACTGATTGACTGCAGCAATCCCAGCCAGCTCTTGCTCCACACAAACACCCTGCTGTCAGGTATCAGGCCCTTTTAACAGAGAGACATCAGGAGCAGGGCCAAGGAAGTTACCTCTGCTGTGGCCCAAGTGAGAAAGCATTTGGGGCTTGCAGCAAAGCTCTTGGTCGTGGGTGAATGCAGTGAACAATTCCCAGTGCAAAGCACTTACCTTAAAAGCACAGCTTTGAGCACACAACATAAATCAGAATTCTGAGTGCTTCTCATCCCTTATTTTTCTCAAGTTGTGCTGGAGGGGTACAGAAAGCTCAGGTTACAGAGTACCAGAGCTGCTGATCCAGAGCAGGAGTGAGCAATAACAACTGCCTGACCCCTCCAGCCACAGCCTCCTCTCTGTGACCACTTCTGCCATGGCCCTCTGCAGAGGTCCAGGACTGGAGAAACCACAGCTCTGATGGGGTGATGAAAAGCCCAGCCTGGATGATGTCTCACTCTAGTGTGAAGGTGGAAGAAAGCTCTTTTCCCTGTTTCACCATGCCTCAGCACCTCAGAAACTCATTGTGGCTGGAGAATAATCAGACATGAAGCTGCTGCTGGAGCAAAGTCGCAGCATTTTACCCTGCTGATGAACTTTTTCTCTCATTTCCATTTTCATTGAAATATCAATTTGCATTTATTAAAAAGCTCTTACCCTCCTCTTCAGAAAAAAAAAAAAAAGAACAACCACCCTGATCTAAAGAAAGAGATTGGTTTACATAAAATCCTATTAGTTTAGCTGATTGCTTCCAAAACATTTCTGAGAAAGCCTTCCATTACCATACAAATGGTGCTGGGCCTTTTGCAGGCTAACTGCTAGAAAGCATAATGATTTGGGCAAATATTCATCAAGGCAGCTGCTTCTGCGAGCGGGTGTGAGCTGCACACCAGGAAAGGAAAGAACAAGGGAGAGCTGCTCTCCTCCTCCCTGAAGGCAGCAGCTACACCAGCCCCAGCCCTCTCCCCAGATTCCTGCAGCAGCACCCCCAAACATTCAGGGAGCTGGAGCCAGGAGGAATGAGGAATCCAGAGACAAGGGGGAGTTTGGGAGAGCAGGAGGCACTGGTAGCCCAGAGTGAGCTCCCGTGTAACAGGATTGCTGAAATGATTCCAGGTGAAAATAACTAAAAGAAATAAATTTGAGGATTTATTTGTAGGATGTGTCAGTGTCATAGGCTGCCACAGAATTCCACCAATCCTATCTCCTTTGAGATAGGGTCTCTCAGGACAGAAAGATCTTGCTCAAGCTTTGGTCATGCTCAAGCAAGGTCTAATCAGAGCAGCGGGAGCGTGCCCACCACGGGGCTGGGAGCTGCTTTCCTCCTCCCTGTCATCATTTTCCTCTCCTTGCTGGAATAACCACGAGATCCCACAAGCTTTTCCTGGCCCATGGAGCCAAGAGAACTAACAGTGCTGGAGGTTTATAGACCCCTGTGCAAACAGCTTTTGGAGGTGTTGGCATCAGGTCAGTCCTGATGCTCTGAGCAACCTGACCTTGGTGAAGATGCCCCTGCTCACTACAGGGGGATTTGACCAGATGACCTTTAAAGGTCCTTTCCAATCGATCCATTCTGTGTCTCTGTGATCCCTGAAGCTTGCTGGTCACTTCTTTGGGATTGCAGGGTGTAACCTGGGTGATAACAGCCAGGAGTGAGGACATCACCTTGGCATTGTGGTGGCCAGGAGGTTCTCTGGGTTTCTAAAAGGGAAGCTCCTCACTGAAGGTCTTGCAAAGTCTGCAAAGATTTTGCCAATTCAGGGCTTTGGAGTGACTGGGTAACCACAGTCCCCTGCTGTCATGTGGATGAAGCCTGACCCTTTCCTGTAAAGATAAAGCATTTCTTAAGCACTCCCCAGAGGTGCCATTTGGGAATCAGACAGCCACGTGAACAAAGCAAGGATCCAGATCTAAAACACCATCATAAATTTGGTGAGGATCCTAAATCTGGGAAAAGAATCTGCACAGAGCTTGTTTTTGTACTTTAACATCAATCATTGCAATCAACTTTGGGAGAACAAACATCTCATTAATGGCTGTCATGGGATGCAGTAACAACCTCAGTAAGTACTGTAATGCAGAAAGCCACAAACAGCTTCATTGGCCTTTAAGAAAAAAAGTATGTGTGTGGGGGAGAAATATCAGTGAGCACTAAAGATTCAGCATGAGAGAGCAGTAAAAATTTAAACATTCAGCAGCTATCCCACTTAACATTTATAGGCAATTTCCTATTCTAATAAGCCAAAATGAAAAAAAAAATAATAGAAGAGCTATGGTACCAGGGAGATATCATCAACCATTGCTGAAAATAAAATAAAACATCAAACCACTGGGATTTTTCATCAAGGGGGTGAGTGAAGGGGATGTGCCAGTCCTTAGGCTGTGTTGCAACTTCCCTGAAAGCACCTCCCAGTCTCACACCACCAGCTCCAGGCAAATGAGTTCTAATTACCCAGTCTGAGTCTGACCAGCACTGGCAACCAGAGGGTCCTCACTCCCAACCTGTTTTAGGAGCTCTGTGTGGAGACAAAACAAATGTGGAATGTGAGGTGCTTTTCCATCTCCAGTGATGCAGCACAGGCTGAGCTGTCAGGGAAAGCCCCACAACAGTGGAGGAGTCAGTTTTAAAACTAACACCCAGTCAATTCAGCAGCTTTGGGAAAATCTTCCCAAAGACACCTTTCTCCTCAATTTATAATTTTCTAATGGCTTAACACCTTTAAATCATCTGGGGTTCAAAATAACACCAGAGCTGGGCAGGGACCTTTCTGGTTTTTTTGACTGAGGTGACACAGCACAGAGGGACCATCCAACAAAAGAGACTTGGTCACATCTGACCTTAAGCCCGACTTGCAGAGGAAGCTGGAGGGATGGATGCGTTGAGGGACAACCTTCCAAAGCAAACTCAGACATGTTTCTGACCCTGTGTTTTGCTAAATAAGTTCAGTGTGGCAGTGCCAACACCAACAGCAACCTCTGTGCGTGCCCCCAGCCACGTCTGCCAGGACAGGAGAGCACAACCCCCTTGGCAGGGCCATGGCTGCTCTTCACCCACTGCACCTGCCTGAGCAGAGGGGCTGGACCTGGTGACCCTTCCAGCCTGACCCATTCTGAGATTCTGTGGCTCTGCTTTCTGGGAAAGCAGGACTTGGACTGACCAGCCAGGCTGAGCCCAAGGACAGGTCCCAGACCTGACACAGGTCAGCAGATGCAGAGGGACTACCAAAACCAGTTTCCTTTGCCTGCCTGCTCCCAGCCTGGGGTGTGAACAAGGAGCAGGAGGCAGGCAGCAGACAAAATAGCTTTTTCCTTCCTTGCACTTCCAACCCTGCCTGCATTTTTCCAGCTGCAGCCTGTCCCTGATGCCATGGGAGAAGTAGAGGGAAGCCAAAGGAAAAAACAAAAAGCCCTTTCTGAAGACACCAGGCCAGTTGTACACTGGGAGGGAAAACCCTCGCTGATGTGAGACCCCTTCCCATCTGCTCCATGGAGGTGACTGGCCGAGGCAGCGGAGCGTGAGATTTGATTATAATTATTGTCTTAACGCAGAGCTGAAATTGTTCCGAGCACATGGAGCTTCTGGGAACAGGCAAGCATCCAAAATAATCTTTGGGCTGCAAACTCAGTGACGAAGAGATGGCATAAACCGACAGACATCACAAACCCCTTTGGAATCTACTTCCCATCGAGCAGGGTTATCCCTGTCAGTCTGCAATTTCACCTCCAGACAGTTCCCACTTTCCTGCCGGCCTTGGCAGACACGTTGTTTTTCAACAAGGAAAAAAAGAGGTTTATCAAGGGACCATAAACCAGCCCAACCCAATTAAATCAAACCCTGTGGCTGCCGGGCTGTGCCCCTCTCTGCAGTCAATTCTGATCAGGCCTGTCGTGCAAGACCAGTGACACTACAGAGTGCAGCAACACAATTAGGACCAAAGCCCAGACCTGTAAAGGCATTTAAGTGGCAGTTGGACATCTAAATATCTTTGTGGAGTGACATGCAGTTCTTGGGGCAGAAATAGTTTTTTATACAGAGGAGAAGCCACCTCTATTCCCATGCATATTCCTGGGAACTCCTACACAACTCGAAGTTGAGCAACACCTGTAGCTCAGGTTGTGGGAAGCCAGAGGCAGGGGGGCCACAACGCCTTCCCCAGCCACTCCTTTTTCTCTTAAGCTCCAGAAACTGGAAGCATTTATTACTCTCCTGCTTCTCATTAAATAAGCCCGACTTCCTGGAGGCCGTGCAAAGCTTTCAGCAATCAGCAGCACACGGCAAATTAGAGCTAACGGGTTTGCTGGAACATTTCACACCCTACATCCTTGGGAAAGGACATTTCCAGCAGTCCACACTACATCATCAGCAGATGCTTTTTGTCTGCTGGGTGGCTCCTGGTGGTAGAGCAGAGCTTGGTGAGCACCAGTGGGGATTTTACACAATAATTGGCCAGTGTGCACAAGGCTTAGGAGTTTGACTGCTGGCACCAGTGAAGCAGGATTTGGCTGCTTCCCCTGAGCCTTGTTAATACCCAAATATGCAAAGGAATCTAAGTGGCTTATGATATTCCAGGTGGGCAAACCACTGCGTAGGGTAGGAGCTCACAAAAAGTTGATCCAGGAGAATTAGTATTTCTTCTGGCTGCTGTATCCTGCCTAAGTCCCCAAGGAGTTATTTCACCATAGCATCTGTAAAATGAGCTATGAAATTCCTATTGTGCTGACTTGGCCACGGGTACCCCTGCAAGGGAAATTCACTTAGAACACCCTTCAGAGAAATTCAAGGTTGGGATGGACAAGAACAATCTGCAGGCAGGTTGTGTGGGTACTGCTGTGAGTGGGGAATGAAAGCCCCTCTCACTGCCTCTACGTTAAAGCTTCCTTTTTGTGCCTCTGCAATAATGCATGGCCACATTTCCCTCTTCCAGCGTGCTCCTTCTGAATCACATTTCCTCCTGGCATTTGGAAGAGCAAACAGCAATAACAAGTGTGAAACCTCTGTGGCCTCGCCAAGTGTGAACCAGCCTCCCTGCTGGGAAAGGTTCTAGGAAGACATTCTGGACAATAGGAGCAGGCACTGCCAATATTCTGTTCTAATCTTTTTGTCGAGTGCGACGTGTTTTTGTTGATTTCCCTGCTGTGGCAGACCTGAGCCCTGCCTGCTGTGCCAGGCTCCTCTCCTGGCCGCCCCACGTTGAACTGATTCACTTAACCTCTGGGCTCTTGCACATCTCTATTACTCAGAGATTACCCTGTCTGCAAATGCTGAACAGCTCAAAGGCATTTTATATCTGATTAAGCACTTTATAAGTCTGATCATGCAAGTATCAGGCCAAATTTCCTCATTTTGTAGGCATAAGAATATATTTTTTGCTTAGTTCAATAGAGCCATTTGTATTCATCTCTACTGATTCCACTATTGTTTTCCCTTGCTCAGCAAGATGTATATTACAGTTTGTTTAATTGTGTGTTTGATCTTTACTACTTAACCAGCTCTATTTATCATTACAATGCATCAGTACATTATAAAGCTTTCAGGCACATTTATCAACATAACAAAGCTCCCACTACAGAAGAGTCCTCCAGGGAAATAAAGCAACAACAACAAATACGTCAATGGAATTCACTTAACAGTACAAATATTTGTAATTACAAAAATCTTTAAGAGTGCTTCTTCCATAAATGGTGTGTTTTACTTAAAATTGCTTTTATAATGTGATAGTTCCTCCCATGTATGCAGCTGATGGGTTCCTCAAATTAAAGAAAGCAAGGCCAAATTAGCTGCTTTCTCATATTAGCTTTTGCTAATGTGAAGGCAGAACTCAAGTTCACTGATGTGCTACTGAAAATTTAGTTACCCCTAATATAGTGAATTTAACACATTTAAAACATTTAAAAACCAGTAGTGTGTGATTAATAACTAATAAATACATTACAATGAATGCAATGCTGTGGATAGCTACAAGCCATGTGGGAAGCAAGCCTACAACAATCAATTAACTATTGATTGCAATGCCTGTAAATCATTGATTAACCCTGTATAAATAACAAATACATTACCCTTGCTGTAAACTGGGACCACCAGGCTCTTTTACATGGCTCTTCATGTTTCTCATGTCCATCAAAGACAAATACATGTTGTCAATCTATTTCAATTCCAGGAAAATATATATTTTTATATATTTAGCATTTTTTTGAAAATCTGGTTTTACTCCATTAGCAGGTTTTTGGTGGGTTTTTGTTTGTTTGTTTTTGTTTTGTTTTTGTTTGGTTGGTTTTGGGTTTGGTTTTTTTTTTTTTTTTTTGCCTCATAGGAAATTATTGCAAACTGAAGGGCTTCCCAGGAAGTTAGCCACACTATTAAAACAGCTAGAACTCTTGGAAGCCACAAGAATGAAAGGTGAATTCATGAATACAAATCTTAAAATATCAGCATTAAGATTCTGAAGGCGAGTAGTCAAAAGTTAGCAAATCTAAACCTGTGATATTTTGAGAACATCAGTGTGGCCATGTGAACATTATGATGCTGAAGTGACCAGCACCATATTGCATTTTCCATGGGATTATACAGAGTCTTCCACTCAGAAATCCTGTAGCCTTCCATCAGAAGACCAATGCTCCATTAATAAATGACTGGCCAAAAAGCTGTTTCACATCTATTGCTTTTTTTCTAGACCCAATCTGTTGGCATTATTATTGTGCCTAATTTTAACACTTAGACTTTAATGTCCATTCTGCCAGTGAAACAGAGAAAGAAATCAAACACTGCCCATGTTTCTCAAAGTTCCAGACCACAGCACCTTCCACACCATGGTATATCAGATCATCATTTGGGGGCTTGCCACTCCAAGCAAAACCAAAGAGGCAGTGAAGAGGCCACTGAAGCCACTGCAGGACCCAGGTGTGCAGGGGATGAATTTCATGTCCCAGCATCTCTGAAGAACAGGTAGCACTACCCAAATCCAGGTGGGCTCAGCAGGGCACTGAGGTGCATGGCTGCAAGGATATTGTCAGGGAATTGGACAAGGGCAGGACAGGCTTGGATGTGAGTGAGATGTCTGAAAGGAGCCAGCCAAAAGCGCTGCTGGCATCACAGAGAGGGAACTGGAAACTTCCCCAGGAGGGCCTCTGGAAGCTATTGAGAAAACAACAAAATCCTCCAGACCCTGATGGAAGTCTGTAACTTGAGACATCTCCAGTAGGCAAAAGCACAAGGATGTATTTCACAGAGGACAAAATCTCAGAGAGTCAGGATAACAAACAGCATAATCTATGCCCTGGCTTTGGAAAATGCCAAGAGCGTCTATGTTTCTCCTCTGATTTTATTTGCTTCATTTTTCCCTCCATATTTGTGCCTCTAAAATATTTGGAGAAGGAAATATCCAATATTCATTTATTTGTTTATAAATAAATCATTTACAGAACCCCTGTCCTCAACAGATCCCGTTGGTAATTTATAAGGGAAATGACACCTGATTTGTGATTAACGGGGGAGCCAGTACAGGCACAGGGTTTTAACAGTGAATTCTGTGAGTTTAACAGTCTCACCAGGTTGGTTAATACCTTATCCTCTTCAAACTCTGGGACATGATGGCAGAATCTGCTGCCAACCTCGAATGACCAAGCCATAAATAAGAACAGGAGCATTTACAGACTTCTGAAGGGAAGATGCTCCACGCGCAGCATCTAAACACGCCAAAATAGCTTATAAAAAAAATAACATTGATGGAGGCGGCTTGAAGCAGCGGCGGGGAAAGGCCAGCCCGCTTTTCCCGGGGGTTTTCCCGGTTTTCACGTCGTTTCCATGCACAAAGTGCATTTTGCCATCTAGTGGCTACCGCGGAGGGACCTCGGCGTCCGCCTTTGTCACCATCAGCCCGCACCCCCCGGCAGCAAACCGCAGAAGGGACGGCAGAAGATGACAAAAGGGACGGCAGAAGATGACAAAACAAAGCAAACGTGACCGGCCCAAGCCAGATCGCCCGCAGCTCTGAAATTTAGCCGAGAAATCATTAAAAAAGCTGGGGTACCGCAGAGCCAGGACACGATCCTGGCGGGGAGCGCCGAGGGATTCTGAGAAGGGAATTGGAAGAAAAAAGAGCCCGGCTCTGACTCGGCTCCTGCTGTGAAATGCAGGGGCTGGCACGGGACAAGCTCACATCATCATCATCGTCATCATCATCATCATCATCATCATCATCATCATCATCATCATCATCATCATCATCGTCATCGTCATCGTCATCGTCATCATCATCATCATCATCATCATCCCTTCACCGCGGCAAAGCCCGGGGCTGCCGGCTGGGGAAGGAAGGACTTGGATTCACCGCGTTCTTCTCCTGGATTTTCACGTATTTAGCGGGCTGAGAAGGTCAGGCAGTAATTTCTATGCCCTGACATACTCGGCCAGGCGAAGGCTACAGCAGGCTGGGCAGGCAATTCTGAAAGTCCAGAGCCCTGAAATGATCACACTGAAAAAGCATTTTAAAACCCCCAACATATCACAAACAAAACTTTCTACCCAGGAATCTACATCCCCAAAGGGATTCCAGAGGCTGATGGAGCTGAGCCTAAGCAGCTGTTTAGGAGTGCTTCCAACATCTGGAGTTTTAAACCTCACAACAATAGATTTTGGGGGTGAATTATCAGATGTGGATCATCAAAGCAGTTCTTCAAATATAGTTCTGCAGCTTAGAGAAGTTTCATCCTTCTGTGTCCTCAGGGGAGAGATTTGATGAGGGCTGAAGATAACTGGAGACAGAGGGGATAAGGAGCAGCACACAGAGGTACCTCTTTTGGATGACATTTTATTTCTGCTGTATGCATCTCCTAAGTAGCAAAGCCACTTTGAAACTAGAAAATTAAAGAATTACAGTGAGAAGTTTACTCTGGACACACTCAGATCTGCAGAGATTCTCCCTGATTTGCTCCACTGTAATCTCAAGCACTTAACTGGAAAAATTCTATACATGAGGAGCTATTCCTCTTAGGATTTTACTTAAATCACTGAAGACAAGCAGAAGAGACCCCAGACAGATGAATCTAGATTTAAGAGCAACCACCATCTAATGGCTCAACAGCCTTTTTCAAAGGGAAACCGTGGTGTCCTCTTAGTTCTGAAGTCTGCTGCGTCACACAAACATCACAAACTACTGGGAGCCACTGCAGCTCCACTGACAATTAATTGCAGATGAAAACTAAAGAGCTTTAGGGATCACTGTGACATCAGAAACCTCATCCTCCTCCCAGAAAAACTGGATGTAACACATAAAGAGAGTTCTCCAAATGATGAGGTTCAGTCCAGACCCCGTGTCACTTGGAAAGGCATTCACTGGAATGACACATCTTGCTCCAGGACACATCTGAAAATCCAAGTGGTGTATGTGCCACAATCCAAGGGGGAACGATTTAATACTGCTCTTTGAACAGAATCAAGACTTCTATTTCTCCGTAAAATAGGATCAGAACTCAGCCACTAGTTACATGGTGAAAACCATGCCTTTTTTCCTTTAAATTTATGGAGGTTGAAAACTTCTGAAATGAGCTCTGAGTCACAGTGGAGGTGTTTCACTCTTACCTGTGTTTCTTGCAATATGAGGACTGTGTCCTGCACTGAAAATGGCTGGTCTGCAGGACGAAGAGAAAAAAGAAAACTACAGCTATTCAGAATATGAATACTTGAAAACCTTGTTTCAGCCAAAGGACAGGCACTCCATGCTGGGAATGGGAAGTGATGGCCTTGGAGCTAATTACAAAGTGCTGCAACTTAAGAGACAAAAATCTATCACCAGAACTTCATACACAATAAACACATTTCACATACACTAGGCCTTGAAAAACCATGAGCAAGCAAATAGCAAAATAAACTAAAACTTGTATCAAGAAGAGGCTGGAAATCCCCTGACCCCGTTTTCACATGGAAACCACTGGTGCTGATAACTGCAGATGTGTTACTGGAAAACACCAACAGCAGATTTTCTTTCTGTTGTGGTTTAAGAGCAGTAAAATACGGACTTAGCTTTACATGAGGGCTTAACCAAAATCCAACTGAACAGCAAGCAGCGGGGACTTAAATGGGATTTACTCTGGTGCTTTTAGGTGTGCTGAGGGGGAAGTTTGCTGCTTCCCGAGGTCCCAGGGATGGGGATGGGCTGTGGAGCCAACAGCTGTGTTGGAAGCAACTGCCTGGAGAATTCAAACCATTGCATTGGGTGGGACACTTTGAAAATGGCTGGAGGGGTTTAGAAACACAAGTCTGGGATGTCAGCTCCTCAGGAGATTTATTTTTAGATGTTGATTTGCTGCCCTAACTCCTAGAGTTTATCTGGGGAGCCAGCTCTGTAAACTCTTCCCAAACTTTAAAAGGTCTCTGTTTACACAGCACAGACAAATAAATAGCACTGTCACACATAATTGTCTGCTTCTAATACGTCAAATGTGACATATAATAAAAGGTTATTGTGGCAATTCAAGCTATGATCTTGCTCTGCTTCATTCCTTTAAATCTTTGACCTTTGAGACATTTGATTTTGGGGTTCTTCCTAAACTTCCTTACTTTATTTCTTGAGCCAGCAACTCCTTATCCTTTTCAGGCCGCATATGAAAGAGGAGGGGGGGGGGGAGATGTGTAGTTAAAGACTGTGTAAGTAACAAATATCTTCAAAGGACTGGCATGCTCAGAGAATTATCTGCATCATCTTGGGCACATCCTAAATGCCTCTAATCATCCCAAGGACGTACTTTAGTCTGCTTATGGTGGCCATGACACCATCACGACCCCCCAGAACAAACAGTGCTGCTTCAAGAAAGCACTCCATTATGGCTCTGAGCAGAAGTGTAAAGGCAAAGTGAAGTGCTGAGACCAGATATGAAGAGGTTGATTTGTTTTTGTGGTACAGAAAATGAAGGAAGGAAATTCCAGATGAGGATATGCATTAAAAAAAAAAAAAAAAAAGGCAGCTGGGTGATCCCAAACCCCAAACCAGATACAAAAAATGTAATATATGACATGGGTTTATAGTGGGCTGGCAGCAAGGAGGTCAGCCAAGGAGAGCTGAGTCTGTGTCAAGCTGAAACTCACAGATGGAAAGTGGAACTGCCTTCCAGAAAAGAGAACTCTAGGGGTAATATTCCAGGTCTCCCAAAGGCTAGAAAGAGACAAGGAAGGACACGAGGCAGAAGTTGAGGGGCTGATCTCAAGTTTGAGACCCAGGTAAGGTCC
This sequence comes from Chloebia gouldiae, assembly GCA_003676055.1. Taxonomy (NCBI): domain Eukaryota; kingdom Metazoa; phylum Chordata; class Aves; order Passeriformes; family Passeridae; genus Chloebia; species Chloebia gouldiae. The sequence goes on along the minus strand of QUSF01000005.1, from coordinate 41,485,878 downwards.
ATTCTGCAAGAGGCAGACACATAAAGTGTGCAGATGGTGGATGAAAGGAGCACTCAGAGCAGGACCACTCAATGTGGAGCTCTGGCTGTTAATGAGGTGCTACCTGGGCAAAGAAGGACAAAGAAGAGGATTAATTAATTTCCTTGAGCACTTGTGACTTTGAAGGAAAGTAGTTTACCAAGGAAATTGGAAAGCTGATGGAGGGAAGAAAACAGCTGAAAGACAGATCAGAAACCCTGAAATTCCATTTGCAGAAGATAACCATATGGGACTATGTCATTCCAAAGGGTAAAAATACAGAGACACAAAGAAAGGACGGATAGTGCAATGGAAGCAACTGGAAAAGAAAACAGATTAATAATACAGTTTGTTCCTCCTGGAAGATGTGTCACTGACCTCAGCACAAAGGCAAAATGGCTAAAATGTGACATGCTCACTAAATTCAAGCCAGCCTACATGACCTCATGTTTAACATGAAACAATAACTGGAATTTAGAGGCAGGGAATGCCAAATTAAATAAAGCCATTTAAAAATTACAGTGACGGTCATCCCTTATTTAAACAAGCTACTAAAGGAAACAGCAAAAAAAAAAACGCCCAACACTTGACATTTTCACATAAATACTAGAAATCTTTCCGAAAGATTTACTGAATTCAAAACATGGTATCCTTTAAGGAAGACTCACATCACATACCACACTGAACAGCTTTGAGCTTTTAGGTGGTCAGACCAATGATATACTGTGCCCTTAAAACTTTTTTCAATTTACAAAATAGTAAAGTTGGAGTGAACTGAATAAAGGAAACGGTAGTGCTGCCTTCTCCTTCAAGCAGAACAATCAACACTATGGATCCACTGAAATGAGAGGAGAAAACCCTTCAGTCTAAGGCAAGGAGCAAGCTGGGAACAGACAAACTGCAGCAGTCATGGTCATTTGGAAAGCCAGTCTTAATAACCTGAGGTGGAAACTGAACAAGAAAATCACACATTTTTGCAAAAAAAAACCCCAAAAAACCAAAACCCTGTAATAAGGGAAAAAGCCTTGAAACTTATTTAAAAAGGAAGGTAAAGTGTTTTTTCCTAAATGGAAAGAAAGCCTCTGCCTGTTGGTTTGCAAACTTGAACAACATTTAAATAACATTCTCACATTCTGGATTATAAAAACAAAGTTATATAAAAAACCAAAAGGACCCAAACAGAAAACAAAAACTCCAACGCAAGCTGCAGAGACTTCAGGACTGAGTCCCAGCAACTCCCTGTTGACATAGAACTTTTCCTAACCTCATTTACACTGTTATGTACCAGCATTTAACATTTCTCCTTCCTCCACAGCATTTGTTACTTACAGCCATTTCCCCAACTCAGCCTTCTGTTTTAAGCTGAAAATATCAAGTTACTCAGATTTCCTGAGTCCTGCACACCATCAGTGAATTTGAGAGCCCATCTCTATGACATCAGCTCCAGCTCAGTCTTTTGAAAATGCCTGACCAAAATTACTCAGCAAATATAAGACATCTTTGATCCATTCTCAGACCTACCAAAACAACTGTGCCAGATCAATCTGCCACCACACTGCTCCTCCCCACAGCAACAATCCACCAGTCCCACCCTAGGTCCTTTTCCTGCTTTTTGTTTGATTTCCAACCACCTGACTGCACCTGCACAACTGGCATCTTTCTGCCCCTTCTTGGACAGCATCAAATTCTTGTGCAGCCCCACAGCCTTGTGCCATCCTGCTGTGGCCTGCAGCCTTTGAGCCAGCAGCATTTTTGTCCGGTTTAGCCTCATCCCTTGTCAAGACCTGCAATTCAAATAATGCCACCAAAAGCAAATCATGTTCAAGGCAGGTACTTTGATCAAACTCCTCTTTCAACACTGCCTCAGGTCACCTGTAGCCTCTGTTGCCATCACCTTCTCCACTTTATTTTCCCACTAACTGCATTTTCTGCTGTCTACACTTATTTAGCACATCCTTCACCAAAGAGAGGAAAATCTCATCACATTTCCACTACCCAATAAAAGCAGTCATAAAAGAAGAAGGTTGCTCTGGCTTAACAGTCTTCTGTTTATTATGAGCCACTTTTCCAATCAGTCATTTACCCCAAATTTGGCTTTTCATTACTTTTCAGATTTTCAGACCATAGCCCAGAGTCAGTGTCCACCAGTCTTGTCCCTGTCCAGATGGCTTTTCCTTTCTGAAGCAAGGAACTGGATTACTCTGCTCCAGTCAGACCAAGAGATAACCTCCAACACCAACATAAAAACATTGAACACTGCATTTCAGGCTCAAATCCTGAAAAGGTTTGTGTCTGAGCAAGCATGGACAGCAGCTTAAATGCTTCTGAACTGAACCCAAGAAGTGCACACAGAAAATACAATTTCTCCTTCAATTATTGATCCACTAGGAACAAAATGTACTTACACAAGCCATGTCCAAACAATGTAAAGAACACTCCTGGTTTTTCCTTGGGAAATGGGGCTGTAAATGTGGCTGTCAGCAATTCTTGGCAGCCAGATGTTAAATGTTTGTTTTACATTATGTTAAAGAAGTAAATTCAGTCTGACAAAGCAACATCTTAAAATATGAATTAACCAAGAAATACAAAATCCCACTTCAACGGAAGGAGACTGTATTTGATTTTCTGCAAGTTTTTGGCCACAAAGCTTGTAGAAGTGTCTTTGCTGGGATAACTTGCAGCTTTAAGGGCTGTTTTCCATTTTGCTTCAGATGGAACATAAACTGTTTTACCATCAAATAAATTGAAACGGATGACATTTTTACCTCTAAATGTTCAAGACAAAAAACTTCCTCTCTTCCATAGACAAAATTTCACTGTACACAGTGCTCCCTGCATAGAGACCCACAAATTTCAGAGTTTTGTGATTTGCAGCCTCTTCCCTTTCCCAAACTGAAGTGGACGCTGCTCTGCAGATCTGCACGAATGAAGGCCAAAACTTTTCACAGATCCCATAAAACCAGCTCACCAACTTTAGGTGGATGCCCTGTTCAGACTAATAGTGAAAAAAGAGACAACATACCAACAAGGAGGTTCAGTTCAGTTTTACCCACCACGGATTTCCCTCCTGAAGCAGCTAAACTTTTGTCTTTTTTTTAAACTTTGCAGGGATGAAGGACGCCTTACCAGGAGCACAGGAAAGGTCGGAACGGAATCCAGCTGGAATCTAACCTGCCTTGGACACACTTGTGCCTGTGCTCAAAGAAACAAACTCCTTCAATAAAGCAAACACAATTACATCCTGCTGCAGCCTTCCATCATCACAGAAGCAAATAAAACAATGGACACTTCTCATGTTGGACTTCGGCAAAAGACATTTATTATTATTATTACTGTTGTTGTTGTGTTGCTGTTGTACCTCCTCTGCTCTGCCCACAGTGGTGGCATAAATGCTGTTACCACATTGTAGCTGATGATGCCGGTGTACAAATCAAAATCCATCTTAATTTCAAACTCCATTAGAAACACAGGAAAAAAGATCAACATTTACGAAATGTAAAGGGAAAAATGGTATGGAAAGAATTATTTTTTTTTTTTATTTTTCAAGCTTCCAAGACAGTATTACAAACAACAGAGAGCAAAGTAAAGCTAGAAATGAAATACTTGACAGCATCTGTTTAAAAATTACAGCTAAGAAACCTAATAAAAGTTGAATAAACAGTTACTAGAAATAAAAATTTTTACACATATGATATTTGTCTGGGATTTTTATTTCTTTAAAATAATTCATACAAATGGTTACAGTCACAAACATGATTTTAACCAAAAATATTGCTAGCCTACCACATTACCAGGAAGGAATCAATGTAGGCAATGAAATGCTGCTACTTTTCAGTAGTCTAGTGCCTTTTCCAGATACCACCAATAATATATACTTTAACTGGTGACAAAAAGCACAATGCTCGTTTATACAAAACCTTTTTTTTTTTCCTCAAAATCTCTTTGCAAGGTTGTCTTCGTTTTGAAATAAGGGAACTCATGCCAAAATTAGGAGAAACTGTTTTTCTTTTGTTTACTAAATTATTCTAAAAAATAAGACAAGCAGGTAGAAAAAACAATGCACTGTGTGGCGTAGAAAGAAAAATGGGAAAAATTCATTGTCCTGAGAAGTTTGCCAACTGCCTCATTTTTGGGCATGTTTGAAAATATAAAAGAAAGGATTTTTAATCTCAAAACTGGTTTGTTGAATGCCTCCCTTATGTTTTTCCTTGTTGACAGCTAAGCAAACAAACCCTTTTTAATGTTCTAGAAACTGTACACAGACAAGTACATTCATGATATAATTAACTACTAACTTCTCTTGCTTAACAAAGAACCCATAGGACACAGAAACAGTGAATCAGTCCACTGGACAGGGACAAACTACAATTTATACGGAGGAAAAAATGTTTCCAAATCTTCTTTTTGTCTCCCACCTTTTCCTTTTATACTGTATATTGGACCAGTTTCTAAACCAATAATCGTCTCCTCCTGTAAGTTCATGGTTTTGCCTTTAATCAAAATCCAGGGTTTTGTTTTGTTTTGTGGTGTGTTGTTTTCCACGCTGCGGCTGAAGTCTCCGATGCTGGGAATGCTGCTCTTGGCTACAATTGGTCGCTCGGGTGGTCTCTATCAGCTTCTGGTTTGACAGTTTGGCCGGGGGAAGGAGCGTGGGGCGGGTGGGCTACAGCAGGGAGGCCGTGTGATAGAGACATGGGGTTGGGGACTATTCCTTCTACTGCTGCAGGTATGCCAGTGGAAGCCACGCTGACAACGCCCGGGGGATACCTGCTGGGAGGAGAAACCAGAGCACACATTACAACCAGGAGCTGACTGAGCAGAGAGCCCACCCTGCCTCCTTCTAGAGCTACAGAGATGTGGCTTTTGCTTTCACACCAGTTAGAGAGTCAGGGGGTTCAGCTCCAGGTGAGATGCTACATGCAGATGCTGCTACATAAAGCAATGGATGCTGTATTTTGACCAAATGAGACATGAAAGTTTGCCAGATTGTTTCTTCAGATTTAAGAGCAGGAATAACAGCATAGCAAAGGAAACCACCTTCAAGGTTTGCTCCTCTCAAAGCATAACCTCAACAAAAAGCAATGCCAGCTGTGTACATGCAATATGTTCTTTACAACTTTTCGGTTTTTTCCGCTTTCTTTCTCATGTAGGAATTTTAAATTTTCATTGTTGTGGTTTGAAAAAAAAAATTCTTTACACTATTTTTTGTAGTCTTAGCTTTCTGACAGGTCCCCCAAAAAGCCATCACACCCACACACTCATAAGATGACAAAGTCAAGCCTATTGCACCTGAGTAACTTTTTCAGCAGCAAATTTGCCACTGCACTTGTCTGAAGAAGAACCAGTGCCAGTTACACAAGTGCTTTAGGCAGAATGCAAGAAAGAGAAATGCAAACACAAAATTTATGCATGGTTTTAAATATTTCTTCCTCTATCTGGACAAACACTGAGGCATAAATATATTATATATTCAACAAAAGAATCTTCCTCTGATTCAGCTCGATTTTATGACAGCTCTGATGTTACCACGCTAAAAAAAATCTTGCAAATCTACTGTTCCAATCACAAACTTCAGACATAATTGATGAACACTGGTACTTCATGTGCTGTATATAAAAAAGCTACACATTGATTTAATAAAAATAGGTGGGTTTTTTTAGTCAAATACCTCAATACCTATTTGCAAGTTGTGTCACACTGGCCACTTAGCACTGAACCTTTGCCTCTCCTCCTCATCATAAAGTTGCAGACTCATCCCACCTTTCCCTCATTCTCTCCTGCTGCACTCTGCCCCACCCAAGCATCCTGGTGAGGGCATTATTCATTTGAAAGCCTGAACACAAAAAACCACCACTCACTGCAGCTTTTGCTACCCAAGTATTTACCCAGAACTACTTGGGACAAAAGGTACTCATCAAACTTTTCCCAAGTATATTATTCTGCTGTTGATGATCTTCTCCTCATCCGTGCATCAAGGAATTTCACCCCATTTCTGCATCTTTTCCACAGTAATGTGTTTGTGCTGCTCATCCCAAGTTCCCTCAAACTGGCAGAAAATTAATGCAGAACTTAGGCAAGACTCAGGAGAAAAAGGCTGGATGCAAGCACAGACTTGTTTTTTTGCTTCCCCCACAGAAACATCATGGGAACCACTTTTGGAAACATGGAGCCAGAGGGGCTCAGCAGGACTTACACAGCACAGGGACAAAAGGGACACCACACACTGGTCTGGTCATCCTGGGAAAGACTCCTACACACCACAACACTGACTATAATCTGGGATGGGCACCATGGCTGTGACTGATCACACCACCTGCAGGCCAGATAACTTTGTTCCCAACTGTACACGTATTTACAGGGCTTCCTAGGCTAATTCCCTCTCCACAGAGGTTCTTTGGAATTAATTTGCAGTTGCTAATAGTATTAGTTGCTTGTTTCAGTAACTCCATTTGAATCTTATTAATCAAATTTGCTTTAATGCCTATGAAAACTGTCAGACAGTATTGTTTTACCTAAATTTAATTTTGAAACAGCTTTTCTGTTATTCTAGATGCTGTGCAAGACACACAACATGACACAAATTTCCATTTAAAAATCCAACACTGCAGCTGCTCTCAACACACAATCTCTACTTTCTAAGAACATATTCTCTGAGTATCAACACACCAGAACTGGGAAAAAAGTCAACAACAGAGCAACTTCTGTGACTGTTTTTTTCCTCAAGAACAAAAGCCAGAGCCTCCCCTTGTGAAAATGGACAGTGCTGGATCAGGAGCACTAAGAGTTACCTTATGAGCACATTAAACATTTCAAACTGCACATCTGTAATTCTACTTTGACTCCAAATACCCTTTCTGTATATAAGGACATTCCCTTGGACTCCAAGTCTTAATCAGCAAGATTCTACCTGCCAGCACCTTACCTAAGCTACAGGTTTCCTACAGACTTTTAGTAGCATCCAGAGGCCCTATAATTGTTTTTCTTGTCCTAAAGCTACACAGTGGCAGCAGCCAATATAGAGATACCATACTGTTCCACAGAAACTGCACTGTACTTGACAACTCCTAACCCTGCTTTGCAATCCCCTTTCTGTAATTTTTGTCCCTTTCTCATCATCAGTGTTTTTCAAATCCTGTCTCTGAAAGGGCACATAAACTCAAGCCTCTACCCATGAGCATATGTATTCTACATAACTTTCCCTTTTGCTGCTATTTATTGCCTTTCTAGTGTTTCCATTTTTTCTATTCTTAACCAGCAAATACATCCTCTCCAGCACTTCATGAAGTTCCCCTCTATGTTCCTCCTCTGGCAGCAGTAAGTTGAAGTGATTTCCAGGTAAAATGTCCACTGAACTAAATCTTTGTGAAAACAGAAGTGAGCAATCAGCTCTACCTCTTCTGTTAATTCACACTCTTCCATCTCCTCCCCCTATGTAGTCTTAATTTACAAGGAAAAATAGAGTAGCCCTCTTAATTACAACAGATGGGCAAATAATTTCTACTGTACTCTCATCTATCTTTTAAACAGCAGAAGCACCTTGAACTCACTATATTAAGCTCTGTTAAAGAAACTGAGTCTGTCCCAGAAGAGGTTCAGTTTTTAAGTGCACTCTGCTATCATGCACAGAGTCTGAAAATCACCAGTGAAGTACCCCAACATGAAGTAACTCCTGAATTTCCAACATCCAGCCGTGCTCAACCAAGTACCTCTTCAGTACTCAGGAATTCACAAATCATGGAATGGTTTGGGATGAAAGGGACCTTAAAGATCATCTTGTTCCAACTCCCTGCCATGGGCAGGGACACCTTCCACTAGACCAGGTTGCTCAGAGCCATATCCAGCCTTATCCTCTACCTGTAGGGAGGCAGAAGATGTGTGGAAATGTCTATAAATGGTACAACCACTGTTCCTGGCTGCTGCATTTCCCTGTGCCTGTGACCTGCCTGGGTTATAGGCAGGGGGTTATTTCACAGGCAGCTCAGTTAATACATGGTATTAACACAAGATCAGGGTATGTTATGCTGCTTTACCAAGACCACTACAAATAATTCCTTCTCAGGGGTATTGTTGTTCTTTACTCATGGGATAGGTCCTGTTTGCATGACCTTTAGAGCTGATAGGGTGTCTTACATATTGCACAGTAAACTGTTTTGTTTTCCCCAGAATATGATGGTATTCAGACGATCTAGATTACAATCTGCTGACTAATGCTTAATGTTCTTGGCTTGTGATAATATCTGGTAATTTGAGATTTCTGTCCTACATCAAAATACAAGTGAATTATATATCCAAAATAAAACAGCCTCGTTAGCTTTAATTCACCAAAAGAGATATCTGCATTTTTTTACATATCAATTATTATCCTAGGTCTTATCTTCTAATGCAATTACATGAGTATGATACAGTTATTAGCACATCTGAAACATTGTACTCCAGAATTCACTTAGCTCAACATAATCTTGGATTGCAAGAAAAGATGGAAAAATTTGGTTTGAACAATCAATTCAAATGCTGAACTTAATCCAGGCAGGAATTAAGCATCAGCAAACACTGCTATAGAAACCAATTTCTTCATAAAACCTGAGCTCCAAGTGATGCATATTTTGCACTTCACACAGTAGTAACTGCCTTTACCCACATTCAAACACTAATTTATTTCCTCTCCAAAAAGCCTTTAACATTATTGTATAGCTATTAAACTCCTGCCTCAAAATTACTAAAATTGATTTTACTTTGCATTTGGAAATAATTAAATCAGAATTTTACAATAAATTGTCTTTATCAAAAAAATGGACTGAACCAATGTCTTAAAAAGCCACTCAGTTCTATGCTTATCCTGCTTAAATTGAATACATATGGTCTTTACCTTGCAAATCATTAACTCCCCCAAACATTCCTAAGTTAAAATTAATTTCTGGCTGCAAAGCCTGCTTCTGCTGGACTTGTGACCCCCAAAACGAGAACAAAAAGCTGCATTTTATTTGGGCATGGACCCCTGTTCTTAACTGCCATGACAGGGCTGGAGTTATTACCTCCTGTCCAGCAACACCTGCCTTTAAGCCCCAATTACATTCAGCCATACCCTCTCTACTCCAAACTGGAGTCCATGAAACCAGACGCTGTGTGGAGGAGAACATGTGTGCTTGAGCTTCTCATTTAAGCAAATAAAAACACCCTTCTTAGACACTTAGGGCTATGGGCATACTTCCAGAACTAAACATCAACTGATGTGATCACCAAATCCAGGTTATTCTCTTCCCTTGGTGCCCTCATGGCTCCTGATGATTGTGGCACAGGGTGGTGGCACTCATCCCTGACACCCCTCCATCCCTTTCTGATCAGGTTGTTCCAAGTCACTGACAGGATAACTTTGCTTCTCTTCTCAGCAGGGCACAGCTGAGTTCCCATGTGGAGTAACACAAAACCAAGAATCCCCTCTCTACTAAAAATATGGGAGTCCTCCTAAAAGACAACAAATGTGAAGCAGATGAATGAGGAAGGACAGTGGGAAGATGAGGATTAGGATAATGAGGGAGGACTGCACTGCCCCTTTCCTCAAGGCACTGAGGGAAGCTTGCATTTGTAGCTTTCTGCCACTTTCATCCTACTTATGTGTAAAAATTGTACTGGAAAATACAAAAACTGCAGATGTTTTTCATAAATAAAAATTGTCTGAAGCTCCTAGGAAGGATCTGCTGTTAGAATAGCTGCTAGAGATAAAGGGACAGAGCAAGACTCTTGAGAAAAACAAGTAACTAAGGAATGTGCATATTAGATGTAAAAAATTGCCCCTTTCTATTAATTATTAAGACCTGCTTTCACAGTTGACTGAGAATACATACATCAAGTCTCTCAAATGCTTCTGTTTAAAAATTAAACATATAATTCACAAAAAGCCATTTTAAACATATTTTCATAATCACCACAGGCTGATGCACTGTTTTCAATACTGAGTTACTTGTTCTCTTCTGTGTCTGGAGGCCACAAAACAATATAAGTTTATTACTGAAAGTCTTTCTGTAACATACAGCTGCATCATTACCTTCAGCAAAGGAACATAACACTTCCACTGCAACACTGGAGAAGACCAGAATTGTTTTACTTGAATATACAAATAAATACATATTGCTCACATCAAAACCATCAAAAAAAGACTGGAAGAGGATTCATAGTTAGACACAGCATGACTGACATCAACTAACAAAACAAGATTATTCTCCTGAACACAACTATTGCAAAGCAATTACAGCTGGTGTGTAATGCAAAAGGACTTCAATCATTAATAGGAAGGTCTTTTATCTATTCTTGAATACCTACACTGCATTATGGATGTATTTCTTCTACCTCTTCAGCACACTTACCTGTATGCAGCACCATTAAGCTCTGGATGAACAACTCCAGGGTCCATACTGGCCCAATGTGTAGCTGCAGTCAAGTGATCTTTGTTAACACAGTTTTTCAGACTGTCTGGAATACGACCTAAGATGAAGCAAGGAAGAGGAAATAAAAATGTATAAAAATGGTGTACTATATACTCTTAGTATGCCTATGTTAAAAATACTCACAAATACTTGTGTACTTAAATCAATACATAAAATGACACTAAAAGCTTGTTTCTGATCCTTGCTGTAGCCTTTTGCCTGGGACTTAGGTAATAATGGCTGAAATGCTCTGCTTAATTTTGATTTTCTGGTCTTTCTTTATCTATTGTATACAGGGTCTCAGAAAAACCAAAATCAGTAAGAGTCATCTTTCCAAGAAGCTGTAATTTGGATATAGAGCATAGCTACCAGTCAAATTCAGTAATCTAGCCCCCTTTCTGTCCTTAACATCACTTTGCTCCTTTTCCTTCCACCTGTAACAGCAATTAAAAGCACTTAATGAAAAATATAGACTTCTGAATGGAATTGTGCCATAAATCTGAATATGACCAACACTTATTCCCTCTCCTCCTGAACTTTCCCTACTTTATCTAAATTGCTCTTCACTTTTATTTATGGCAATGTATTAATCCTCAGCCATGCCTTTCATTCCTACATAAAATGAAAATACAACAGAATTCCCTTTCGTCACTTCTTCAAAACCCTTTCTTAACCTCTGAAGTACAACTGAAGTTTTATGACTGGAAAATTTGTCAACCTGATTCAGCACACACTGGACAAGCCTGTGACTGTCTTCAGCCCTGCAACAAACGACCCAAGCAGATCCAACACAGATTTTCTTCATAGCAATAGGAAAGTTTCCTCCTATTTTAATAGGAGAGAGATCAACTGGATCATGTGTTTATTCTGACATCTGTTTTAATGTCTCTTCACTGAAGTTCAATCTTACAGTGCATTTGCAGAGAGGGGCAGAAAAAGGTAATTTTGAATCCACCCCTGCCACTGCTGGTAAGAGTACTCCAGAATTCCTTCCAAACCCTTTCATGCTCCATCATTGAAGAACTCGGCCTTCTATCTCCAGCTTCCTACTGGAAATTTGATTAAGGACTTCACTATCTCTGCCTGTTCCTTCTATCCATCAGCCTGGCTGCAATGGGGCTGTAAAAGAGCCTTTTCACAGAACTGCTTTTCCTGCAATGGACACCATCAAACAGATGTTACTCCATGACTTCAGCTGATGTCCCTGAACCTGTCACGTCTCCTGTGCACAAGCTGAAAGGGCTTTTAGCTCAGGATTGAACAAGGGCAGGTACATGCCTCATTATAGGTGAATTCCAACCATCTAGAAATCATCTTCAAAATGTAGCTGAAATATATATCCATCTAAACTTCTGCCAGAACTGTCCACAAATATAAACACTGTCCTTCTTCTTCTGAGGTTTATCCTTCTCAATCTTGTCTTCCTCTTTGCCTACCTCATTCTTAATTTTGCTAACTTCTATAAGCATCTTCTACTAGTCTCCCCTCAAAACTCAGCAGATTTTCTTTTATTTTAAACTTCTAATAATCTTTTCACTTGCCATGCTTGCCTATCTCTTACATCTATTCCAGTGGTCCTCCTTAATTCATACATGGAATGTTTTCAAGTTTAAAAGTATATTTCAAGGTATTTAATCTCTGCTGATTATTTCTGTTTTACACATCACAACACCACACTTTTAAGCAACAGCAGAAACGCTTAACATTTTTATTGTCAGATGGTAGTCATAGACTTCATTCCTACACTTCACACCTTTTTCCAATTATTCTCCCTCTCTACATCCTCTCTTCTCTGCGCTCCCCTATGGTTTTCATGTATCCAGCTTTATCCCAGATTTCCTGTATCTTTCCTACATTTGTTTCAATGCAATTCAATGTCATTCTCACCTCTTTAATGCTAGTCTCAGTTTGATCTTACTAAAAACCATATGCAAACACTGAAGTGCTGACAGCTTCGATACAAATCAATGATCCAGATCGCTGAGAGCACCATCACACACTTGAAGGAACTGTAGGTCTGCCTTCCTAGGCACATATGCTCGGGCTACTGCATAAATTTAACATAAAACTAGCTCTGGATAGCAGGCTCTTCCTTAGTTTTCAGACAATAACCTATTAATGCTGATTTGCACATCAATCCTCCCCCAAGAAGGTAGGATGCTGGTTTGTGCAATCTGTCCCAGAGCTATCTGGGAGCAGGCAACAGTTATTGAACACCCTGACAAACAAACAAACAAATGTACCACTGAGTTCTGGAGTACAGCCACAAGGACCAATTCCTGCAAAAAGGATGGTCAGGCTCTTCAGGTCACCTCTAAAACAGGGTGAAATTGCCCAGTAAAGGACAATTCAGCTCAGGAGTTTAAGAGGTGTCTTTAATTGGCATCCAGAAGAGAATCTTCTTTCTGCAAAGGCTATAAATGAAACTAAATTGCCCAGCCTCTCTAGGCACAAGGCAGAGGGAAGGCTAGTGCCAGTGCTTTTTGTGTAACAAAGCAATGTGTTGGCACTGAACTACTCTCAAGGTGACACAGATGGCCCTGCATGTCTGCAGAGCATTCAGACGGTATCGCCAAGGGGGACACAGCAAAGTCCAACTAAAGAGAAAACATTAGTGCTTAATGAATCATTTTCCAGTATGAAAATCCTTCCTTTTATTTTAGGCTACAAGGGATTCAAACCCATGCCAAATGGCTCAGTCCTCTCATTTTATTTATTAGCAGTGCATGCTCGAGACGTAGCTGTTTGCTCTTATGTGAGCAGTTTACAATTACATGGCAGTTATATAACAAAGACACTCTGCCCTTTAAAATGCCAGACTTCTTTAGCAAGGCTTTAAAGAGGGGAACATCTAAAATAGAATAACCTTCCAACAAAATACTGAAAACTTTACATAGAGAACTGCTCATGACAAGTATAAAGGAGCGCCTAGGAAAAGCTAAGGAAGATACCAGCAATACCAGGAGGACTTGCAGTTAAATTTGTCCATGGGTAATAGTTATATGCAACAAAGAAAAAAGCAGATGATTTTTCACATATAAATACATGTCCTTTATATACAAAAAGTACTTATTCTGCAATGCCTGCCTTCCCTTTGTAATTGCAAAGAACCTCCAAAATTACTTGTTCCAATTCTGAGAACAGGCTTAGTGAGAATTTGCTGATTTCTGCGTTCCAAATACTAGAAACAAAACCCAAGGCTGCTTCTTTTAGGCTTCTTTCAAGATTGAAGAAATAGGTATCTTAAAAAGAACTACACAGTGAAGGAGCTAATAACAAGAATGTGAGTCAGTACCTGTGATCGCCCTTCGGATCTCTCGTGCTGCTTCCTCCCGCATCTCAATTGAGGCTTGCTCACTATACCAGGCTGCATGTGGGGTACAGATCAGGTTTGGTGCATCCTTCAAGGGGCCCTGACTAAAGCTAAATGAAAATTTAAAGTAAGATCAAATGATAAAAAAATACTGGGGGCAAGGGGAAAAGCAAGGTGGGGAATCCAGATGGATTTGTACATACACAGTTTAATTTCTACAACACAAAATAATTGCATTTCTATTCCTTACTGAGTTTGTTTATAGTTCTGTTAATTTAATGTACTATTTAGGGTATAAATAAGCAACAATCACTTTTTATAGACTCAAAGGGTGCAACTTAAGTATAGCAGCAACATTAGCTTCTGTCCAATGCACTTACTGTAACTACAGTCACTGCCACTCCAGTTCTGGGGCAGAAATGCATAAAGGAAAACCCAAATTAATTTAGGATGCCATTCCATTTGCCTAGGTTATCACAATTTTACTTTTATTGCATTAACTATCAAAGCTCTTCTCTTTCTTTCAGTATGACATCTAATCATTGAAAGAAAAAAAATCTTACAATTATTTCCAAATCAGAAGTGTGTCCATCAGCAGCCTCAATGACTTTTGGATAATTCAGGGTTTTTTTTATTTTATTTTTAAGTATTTTTTTCTTGCATATTCCTTTATAGAAACTCCACAGAAAGAAGGAAATTTACAGATTTTTTTTTTTCAGGGAAAGCAATGAATCTGTGTAGAAGTGTTATCGCAGATATAAAGTAGAGAAACTGAAAATAATGGAAACTTGCTCCTCCTATTCATTTCCAGTTTTAATAACCTTGCAGTCAACTGTAACTGAAGGCCAACCATTTTAAGACAAAAGTATACTTTCAGAGTTGGTCATAATTCATAAAATTACAAGATTTTATCTGTAGTTCAATAAACATCAAAATATCTGGCAAAACTTTTGAATAAAGAGCTGCATGCTGCAATCAGATAGACATGCAGCAGTGAACCTAAAGGAAACTGTGGCTGCAATCCTGCAGCTGCATCTCTGCACATGGCATCTCCCTGCAGGAAATGGGGCTTCCTGGAGGTGCAGTGGGCTGCTTGTGCAGATCCCAGATAGGAACTGGGAAGAATGTATGTAGCTGCAAGTCCTCTGAGCTGCTACACTCTGGTTTTGCACAGCACTGTAATGGCTACCTTGAGGAGTAAATGAATCCAGGTATGCATAAATAAAATTAAGTATTTGTGATGTGGCATCGTGCCTCAGCAGATATAAAAATGCTGACTAAAAGGATATTATATTTTTTCAAAGGTTCTATTTCCCCCTCAATACTGTCCACTCTACAGTCTTTAAAACCTGCCCTGAATCTGTTCTTCTTCAAAACTTATGTGGATTGTTCCAGTTAAAAATAACAATTTTCCCTGCCCAGCCTGAAAAAGGCTTGTCACATGCAAGGACCAAGCTACAGCAGTCTGTTCTCAAGGCTCAAGGACATAAGAAATAGGCTCATTTTGATGAGGAGTGCTGATATCAAAATGCCAATGCCACTTAGGGGAGTGGTGCATTTCTGCCTGAAACACTGGACTTAGTAATTCAAAAAACTCAGGCTTGTGCTACCAGCCCTGCTACTGACAGTAGAGTTACTACTCCTCTTATAAAAGATAAAGCAAAACAAAACCTGTACTCTGACAGCCTTCCTGAACCTTTTTTTGCAACCTTTTACACACTTATGGCCTTCCTGCAGAGGCAATCTGGACAAATTTCTCCTTCAGAAAGGTGTCATAAAGCACTTCTCACACCACATCTCAACTCTCTGCCTAGGAAAGACCCTATTCAGGCATCAATTGCCTCCAGAGCTGCATCAGTGGCAAAGCTGCACTCTCCTCAAAGCCATGGCCAGGATTTGAACCCGGGTTTCTGCTATTTCTACTAAATAAATCCACTGGTTTTCTTTTTGTTTTGTTTTTTTTTTTTTTTTAAGGAATTAAATCTGGGATGTCACTTTTTTCACTTCTAACCACATACACAAACTCCATCTACATTTGCATTAGTCCAGTGCTGCACAGATTCACGTTGCTTTGCTAAGGAGTATTTAGCTACCAAATGAACAGAAAACTCAATTTACTTGTTGCTGTTGATCATGCACTAAGACTTAAAAATAAGAAAGTGAACAAAATAAAAAGAAAAGAAAAGGAAAAGCACCTGAATGGTTCTGACTCATGTACATCTAAGGCTGCCCCTCGTATCCTTCCTTCCTTCAGGGCCTGTGCAAGTGCTTTTTCGTCTACTAACCCACCTCGAGCTGTGTTGACCAGGAAAGCCCCTTGTCTCATCTAGGGAAAGTTAAAAAACAAGAATGATGAAATAAAAATAAATGAAATAAAATCGTTGTGGCATTATTTTTTACTCAAGAGAAGCATCCATTACAACAAAGGCTATTCAGCTGGTTTAAACTGTAACAGTTGTCTTCCCTTTCCACTGGAAAGTACCACCAAATGTGATGCTTCTAATATAAAATGCTATTTCACAGCACTTAATAACCTTTTGTTTCTTGTAAGTAGTGTCTTTTAATAGAAGCGTTGTTTCAGATATTGTGCAGAAACATGATCAAAAGATACAACTGTGCATATGAAAGTGACAGATCATTTTATGCCTTTTTATTTCACTGTGAAATTGCATGAGACACAAACTACAGCACATTCTTAAACAAATTCATATTTTGTGGCTTTCAACTTTCACACAAATAAAAGCCTACATGAATTTTTCAAAAAATCGATGCTTTTGGATTTTCAAACACTTTTCCCTTTAGTTGCCAAAACACAGTAGATATATGCATTATTTATTTTTGTTACTTCAGCTTCCTCCTCCCCTGTGAGACATTTCAAATAAAGGTCTAAAGAATCCTTCTATTATTCAATTAAAAGGCATGAAAATGAATTTGGTTGAGAACGCTGTGTGCCCAGGAGAGAAGCTGTGCTGTGCATTGTGCAGATTAGCATTGTAGATGACACTACAATCAGTATGGGGAGAACTACAACAATGTACACCATAATATATCCACTACTTGAAAACAAAGTGGCATTTTAAATAAGAGAAACAGTACTGAAATAAACATAAATTACAACATCCTGCTTCCAGCCCCCCTGGTATTTCATCTTTGACAGATGTCTCAAACACCTCTGTGCGTGACAGAAAGCACATGAAGAGCAGGAACCATGGTGAAGATGAATAATGAAAATCTCATTTTGTACCAACTCTGTCTCTCAACATAAAAATAAGCAAACGCCAACATTTAGACACCAACTCAACATCATAAAACCTACACATCAAACTAAACCTTAGGTAAATGGATCCTTACGCTTAAATACTGAGTCAAAATGCCAAATTCATCAACAAGGAGGTTTGAGTAAGTCAATTTTGGTTGTTGTTTTTTTTTTTTTTTAAAATGAGGTCATACAGAATAATAATATGCACATGCTTGCAGTGTTTTATAAAGAAAAAACCCACCATGTTTTTTTACTGGCCAACTCTCTAGGTTTAATGTGGCCCTGCCTCTCTCCATTTGCAGACTCCTGGGCCTAGAGGAGATCCATTCATACAGCAAAACCAAACTCCACTTCCAGGAGCAGAAATAAAGGATGCTTCTCTCAGCTTTATGGAATTAATTTGGGAATCAGAACAGCAAAGAAACTGGGGCAGGATCTTTAGCTGATCTGGTAACAAGAAGAGATTCCTTATGGGAACAATCACTGCATCTCCAGTTCTTGGGTCAGTTGTAGGAACTGTACCAAACCAGCACAGGTGGCTCACCCAAGGGCCACTCACAGCTGTGCCAACACACCATAAAGGCTCGTGGGAGCTCATATACCCTTCCCATTTCTGTGCAAACTGGTAATATGAGCTGTAAGTACAGCTTAGTGTATTTACAGGTCCTCTGAAGGACTTGAACATTTTACTTAAAGTGAACCCTGCTAAAATCTTCTGTCCAATCTGTCCAACAACCTTGCTTGAGTTTTCATTTTAAGACTATTTACAAAACTCCAGAACTAGCACTAAGACACATTCAAATCAAACAAAACATGTCTGTATAAATGCATTCTAGAGGGAATGAATTATGTGACTCATGATAAACTGTCAGGGTGGATGCAGCTGGAGATGATCCTTAACAATGGGTGGAAGCTTGAAAGAGCTTCACAGCTGGAACTGCTGACGTCTGTTAAATTCACCTACACTAAACCTGCAGAGCTGCTTTATGAAAGTATTGTGTTTAAACTGTGGTTTTTTCTCAAATCTGTGTAACTAAAGATGACCTCAGTCTCTTAAGAGCACAAATTCATTGAAACACTTCTCTGAGCTACTCTGGGACTACAAGGACAAGCAGGATGGCTTTACAGAATAACAATTAATTCACTAGAAAAGTTACTTAAGAGAAGACAGACACCAAATTTTCAAAGACACTTGAAGTGTATGTCATTTCAGACTCAACAAAATTCAGGGTGAGACTTCAGTGAAATGAGATGCACCATACTTGTCTGTACTTTCTTTAAAAACTGGTTATGACATGAGCATTCAGTATAGGACAAAAGTGGTATGCAATGCTCTCTACAAATTCTAGGCCAACTCCAACATCTGTCAGCCTAAATCAGAATATGCTCCACACAAATTAAGCAGTTAGAGGGGTTACAATTTCATGGGTTGCACATCTCCTTTACTACCCAGACTGCTTCACCCAAACTCCTAACCAAAGCAAGAACTATTATCCAACACTTTAATTAATCCTTGCTTTGATCATGAAGGATAACAAATAAGAAGATAAATGCTTACTTAAGATACTTTCCAGTGCAGAGTTCATTAAAGGCATTTAATTTCAGATGGTATTACTCAGTTTTAACATGTTTTCCTTTGTTTGTTTCTCTGATTAATGCACTGTGCCTTCTCCAAAGGTCAATAGATTTCTCTGCCTTCACTCAAAAACTTCCTGTGATAAACTGGCCCCAGTTTCACTACTGCTGTATAATAAAGTGACCAATGCTCAATGGTTCTATGGAATTCAGTGTGATCCTTTTCAGATCTAGATGTCTGCTTGAAAAGACATCTCACCATATAATAACTACTGAATGAACCCAGCCATACAACAGAAGACAATATTCAAGGCAAGGTGACAGAGCTCTGGTCTCTTTGGTTTCATTTTAAGCTTCTTAATTTTTTAGAGCTTTAAATCCCAAATCCTGATTTTATGTAGTGATGGATTTGCAAAATCCCTAAACTCTCAAATCAAGAAGTGGGTTGTATTGTCAGTTTTCTGCCATGAACCTACATGACTGTGGAACATGTTCAGTAAGTTCTTTAGTTCTAAAGTTCAAGAGCAGTAGGTACCAACTACTTCTCAGAAGACAAGCAAGGATTTTACTGTAAAAGAGTGCTACTGTCATAAAGAACAGCCAAATCAACTAGTCTATCTTAGGGTTTCTTTCCTTTACATTGCCTCCATTCTTATGTCTCAGTGTTTTACTTCTGCCTGTTACCTACACTAAAGTTGGAGTGAAACATTTTCATTAAGTATCTGGCTTCTATTATCAAATTTTTCAATAATGGAGCAGTTACTAGACCCAGATTTTTAAATTATTTTATTATTCTGCATATTAGCTAAAACCTTAGGGAGAAGTTAGTACTAATTCCAAGAAACATTATTTTTCCCAATAATGCAAATGCCATAAATGAGCTCCATCCTTGAAGTGCTCTGTGAGCATCGGGACTGAGCACAGGGGGGAGCCATTTAGTCATAATCTTGAAATTGAATCAAAGGAACTCTACAACAGTGAAAGGCAGAATTGCTACCTGGAAATACACATATAAAGGAAGAAGCTACTACAAGACACAGAGAAAGTGCTTTTACATCAATGCCACTTCATTAAATCTGAGTGATACTAAGAACAGCAAATTATTTCCACAAATGCAATGTTACTGAGCCAAAAAGACAGTAAAAGCAACAATACATAAACAACCAGGTAGTTCCTAATCAATTATAGACCTGCTTGATCTCAGAGCAGCAGAAGAAAAAGATTTCTACCAAATGAGAATCTACCTATTTACAGAAATAAATGCTACACAGAGTTGGCAAGCAGCACTGGTGTGGAGGGCACCCACAGAGATTATTACCTGCTTTATGGTGAAGTCATTAATAAGATGATGATTGTGTTCATTCAAGTTGCAGTGCAGGGTAACACAGTCACTGTGGAACAGCAGGTCCTGCAAAGTGCTCACCCGCTGCAGTCCCAGAGCACGCTCCATGCCATCCGAGAGGTATGGGTCATAGAAAATCACACTGAAGCCAAAGGCTTTGGCACGAAGAGCTACTGCTTGCCCAACACGCCCTAGGAGAAGATAAACACGCCATGAGAGCAGATGTGAAGCAGCTGGTGGGTGTAAGGTGGCCCCCTCTGCCCAATGGGAAGGCTTGGATCAAACCGTAACGTTTTGTGCAGCAACTGCAAGGGCAGAAAAGGGAGGTGGCTCCAATCCCACTCGGAATCTCAGAAATGGTACATCTGGACTGTTCCACACTGCCTTGAAACAGAACAGGAGGTTTGCACCTTTTGTCACCAGATATGTGAAATGCCAGAAGATGTCACGTAATCTGCAATAATCTGTGTAATGCAAGGCTTGCCTGCTGGGCCTGTTTATGGCCAAACACTACTGCCTGTGAACACATCCTGCCAAGGGCTTATCCTTACCCATGTCAAACCAGCTGGCTTTAATAAAAAGCTATAAAATTAATCCTCAAAAATGGATGCAATAACAGATAATTTGTTTAATCTGAAGCACAACCATTCTCAATACATGGAATCTTCTTTCTGGCATTTTCCTTCACTTTGAGTTAACATCTTTCCAGCATTAAAATGCCTACAAGAATCCTGTCATCTCAAGCTTTAAAATAAATTTTATTCAGCTACCTGAATGAAAAATAAACACAGTACATCATATGGCACCTAGTTAAGAGGAGTGCTGTCCTATTTGGAACTGACACTGAACTTGGCTTTTTTGTTCCACTTTCCTTACTCTCATATTTCAGAGCTATGCCCAAAATTGCTGCATGGGCATGACTCCATACCACATGTACCAGGAGACATGTACTTCCTTTTGACACACTACCAGCAAAACAGAGAGGAAAAATCCTCTGAGTACATCTAATGAGTTACAGGCATTTTGAAGAGTGAGAACTAACACACTTTTCAAGTTAGAAGTTTACAGATCAGTTATTCACATTAGAGTACTACAAATACTGGATAAAGATGTTTCAAAAGCATCACTTGACACACCATAATAACAATGCCTAATTTAAAAAAAAAAAAAAAAAAAGAAAAAGTCAACAAGTTTTCCTTTGAATGTCTAAGTTTGTTCAAAAAAACATCAAATCAACCCAGGGAAATCCCCATCTCTTTCCAATTGTGCTTGAAAGGATTTCCCTCTGCTTTTCAGTTTCTCTTTGAAGAAACTTCAGAAACCTCAGGAAGAAAGGTCTTTGCTGATCACTTAATGTGAACACAGCAATTCTGCAGTGTTTAGTGACAGATGTGCTTGGAATATTAAACAGTGTATCAATCTGACAAGGCCTGTTTGCTTTTCTTTGGGGACACCAGGTTAGAATACTCCTCAACATCTTTCATTTCAACACTTGCATGCATGTTATTTGTTTGCTTTCCAAGCTGTTTTTATAAATTTGAATTAGAAAATTTTAAACACAAACACTGTATTGTTTCCAAATTTTGGCATGTTCACAGCTCAAGGAATCAGTCACACAGCTGTAAATATTTTTTATTTTTTTTTCAACAAAGTATACAACTGTTACTCCAGCTCCATTTGTTTTCACATGCAACAGTTCTGTCATCTTTTCTTTTTTTTTACACTTTTTACAACACTAATACCTGAGGGGATTCACAACAGCAAAATCTTTTACAACAGCCTCTCCAATTAAAGCTACACTTCATTCATCCCCACTCAGGCTAATAAACCAAAGCCTTCTTCAATGGGCACAGAAGTTTCCTTCAGAAACACTAGGGAATCACATCTCTATTTCTAACCAGAACTACCCTATTGCAAATATTTTATGGGATAAAACTCTTCTGCAAATGACAATTTGTATTTAGTCTTAATCATTAAACGAGTGCACACAGCTGGACACAGAGAATTTGCCAATTTCTTTTAAAATTACCATCTGACATAAAGAACAACCACAAAACTATGACCTTCTTTTTTCCTTTCCTGAAAGCCTTCTATTATTTAAGACTCTCCTGGGCATAAGGGGTGGTTCAAAACCTACCTCAATACACTGAGGACAATACAGCACACAAAGCATCCCATCTTTGGGACAACTCTATGTTAAGAGCATATAAAATTGTTATAAATATTCATGGCTGCTTCCAGGGAGGGCAAAATCTTAAGCTCAAAATCTTAAATTGATTTATTAGTTGGCAATGTGAGAAGAATGCAGAAAATGAATGTTGCATAAAATTGCAAAAATAGCAGAAAGCAACAAAAGCATATTTTCAAGGAAATCAAAGTTCTAGCAAGGTCCATTCAGAATTTCAGAAGTGAGACTCAAACATTCAAGTCCCCTGTTACAGCCTCATCCATTCAACTCCCCTCAACCCCAAAGTCCCAATTTATAGGTGTGTGTGACTGTGACCCTGCCATGACCTGATCCGAGTGTGACAGTACAGCAGCTGCAGGTCAAGGACCCTGCTCAGCCCTTGGGCAATGCACACTCATCCTATGCTAGTATTGCTAAGTTTTAGAAAATGACCTTGATACCATGGAAATTATGATGATGACCTGCCTGAAGACTTCCATGGAAAGAAAAAGTGCTTTCACTTAACAGCTCTTCCCAGCCTGTACAACAGCAGTTGAGAATATGGGTAATTCCTTCCTGGAGAACTCTGAAATGTGGACGGGGCTGTTCTGTTACATTTCCTGCTGAGCACATTAAGAGAGCCAGTAGGACTGCTAAGAGTAGATCATTTATTGCAGAGTAATACCACCCAACTCAAGCCTTATTTACTTATAACACAGCTTAATAATGTGGCTGAGCATCTAGGTAGGGCAGTGTTACTGTTGAGAGAATAGAGCAGGTGAAGAAAGACAGACCGAGTGATGACATTCACTGTGATGTGGAGACAAATTTATTTAAAAGAATTTCACCTTTCTTGGGTAAGGAAATGCATTAGTCATTAGTCATCAGCATTTCTCACCGAGAAGGAAGGCAAAGGCAGTGCAACTTCACTGCTGTAAAATTATCATTAGAGCAGAACCAGGGCCAGATGTCTATTCATCCAAGTACTTACGTGATGCTACTCACAAATATTCCTCCTTAAAAAACCCACAAACCCCTACATTTCTAGATACAAGGTGAAAAGGTAGCTTTTTTTTTTTCTTTTTTAAATGCAGGGCTTATTATCCACACTTGTGATGCATCACTTCAATGTAGGACACTGGATAGTAATAAAGATTAAAGTGACAAAGACAGCTGTTAAATGATGGGATATTATTATTTACGTAAGGCTCAAAGAATCAGACACTTCACAAAGACTGAAAGAGGCATGGGCTGTGCCCTAAGGAGCTCAGGGCTAACCAAACAACACAACAATGACGGATGGGATCCAAGAAGCTCATGAAGGAGGCATTATGCTGTTGAGTCTCTGCTTATCTTCAAGCTCAATACAAGCAGAGGATGAGAGATGGCGTTAACTTTAAAGGAGGAACACAGAGTAATAGGATTAAGCAGGACAGACCAAGTGTCAAAGCAGGAATATGCATGAAAGGAGGGAAAGAGAGTGGGTGATGGAAAGAAGGCAAGTGAGTCACGAAACTTGGCTAGATCAATGGATAAGGAAGTGAGTAGCTGAAACTTTGGAGACAGAGTCATTCCCTAGCACAGAGATAGGCAAGAGCTAGGGTGTTTCTCTTTGGCAAAAAGAAAAGCCCAGGAGCAGATGTTAAGGAGGTCTGCTGTTAGCTGTTGCAGCAGCAGTGATAAATTTAAGCAACCCCCTGCAGAAGAGACCACAAGTTTTAAGACAAGAACAGAGAAACACAGTTGTGGTTGAGAGGAGATGATCTCAGACACATGTTAACGACAAAGGACAGAAACAGAGACACTACACAGAAACAGAGGAAAGGGCTGAGCAACAGATGATGAGAACTGTTTATTTTGTGTGTAATACATTAATTTCATAGCATCGGGGTGGATCACCACTTCTGACACTGACATGTCTAAATAATAAACTGAGGAAAAACTTAAGATGTGAGGAGAGGCCACTAGTGAAGAACACAACCTAAGGACAACAGTCTTTGATTGCAAATACATGTTTGAGTCTGAAAGTCAAGACAGCTAACCTCTTGCAGTGATCTGTTCTAGAAAAGGGTGCACATCATAGCCTACGTGCCTGAAGTGCTCACACAGAAATTCTAGTATATCTTCTAAGTCTACATTTTTACTCTTCATTAATACATAGTTTCATAAAACAGGTCTGACTCAAAGTGTTGTACCTATTCACACGCATGCACAAGGAAGAAGAGGGGAAGTTTTAAAAAGTGACTTTACAATTTAGTACTCCTTGAAATTAAGAATATTCTATGGCAGGAAATAGATAGGAACAACAAAAGGCTAGAGATAGTAACTGGTCAGTAATTGCAACAGAAGTGCACCCTTAAAAATCAGATTTTACTAACCTTTTTAGTGTAACATGCACACAAAAGACTTGCTTTTTAAAACTAAAACCAAAACCTAGGATTTTGTAAAGCTTTATACATATACTGGCAATCTGGTTACCCATTGATTCCACTATACTTTTCAGTCATCGAGAACAAAACCAGCAAAACTCACTTAAGGAAGTCAATGATGAAATACTTTTTCTTTCTAATCTCAAGTCTGAATTTGTTCAGTAAGAACACCAAACTGAATAACAACAGCACAGATATCTCCAGCAAATGTGCACACTACATATGAGCCAAAGCTTAAGTTTCAAAAACCAGGTATGCATTTCCATTTTGGAAACACTGCAGGCAACTGTCTATGATTTAGGTACAGATGCTGCGACTGTGAGCACAATAATCATTGTGTTTTTAAATGAGATGCATAATTACATTAGTACAGATTTCAGAAAGCAGCTTCATGACTAACTTCTTGAAAGTCATATTTTAAAGGTAATTCTTTGATTGTGAATATGGTTCTGGTGTATTGCATGCTCATTTAAATTAGCACTGTGTAAAACCAGGCTATTTTCAGCTTCCAAAAGTAAGAGTTCATGGCTGAAGTCATTTGACAGCAATGTGTAACTGAAGCAGTCATTTAAGTATGATGCTTTATTGTCAAAATCATATTACTAATTCCTGTGGATGAATGGCACAGCAATTACATCCACAGTCTATCAGATCTGTGTAAGACAAGCATATGACTGAATAATTTTTATATAGAAACTGACTTGCTTGTTTTTCTCCTCTACTTCTGTAACAGACAGTAATTAATTCATCTCTAGCAAGCCTGTCCATCTGCTGGATGTTGAAAAACATTTAGGGTCACTCAGAGAGGTAAACAGGTGATTTTATTAGGTCTGGAAACATTTCAAAATTTCTTGCATATAATCTTCCTCTCATTAGAGTTGAAATACTATTTCAGATCCAGCTCAATCTAATGCACCCAATAACTGCTCTGCAGGATGTTACTGAAGCAAAGACTTCTTAGTTATGTAAAAAACGGTAAAAGGAAGAAAGTCCAAGCAAAACCAGATATGAAAATGGATAAGGGATAAAACACACACATGTAACTGGGCTGAAGTAGCAGGATCCTTGTCCTGGAAAAGGGAAGTGATGATGACTCCTCTTACAAAAGGTGTGACTGACAGTAGGCAATATAGCAAGAGAAAGACATAAAGAAACTCAAAAAATTGAGAGAACATTAGCAATAAAATAATTCTTCAGAGGAAAATCATTACATCTAAAGGGAAAACATTTGAGTTATATAATCATCAGGAATGAATGCTTGATAAGGAGTGAACAAATATTCCATTTTTATAGCTCAAATCTTTGCCTTTGTTTTAAGCAATGGACAGCAAAGAGCACAAAAGCACACATGAAGACAACGTACCTAATCCAATGATGCCCAAGGTCTCCCCTCTGATCCGGGCAGCTCCAGAGGCCACTTCCCGAATCTGTTCCACGCTCTGTACCCTCGTGCCTTCCCGCAGGGCCTGGTGCAGCCAGGTGGTTCTCCTGTACAGGTTCAGGATGTGGCACATGGTGGAATCGGCCGTTTCTTCTACGGAGGCGGCTGGCACGTTACACACGGCGATCCCTGCAAGCAGGGGGAGAGGATGCCAAGGCCAAACAATGCTTACTTTTTCCCATGAAACACCAATACAGGAGCATGATGTTTGAAATCACATGTATTTCAGCACATCTTGCACAAATACTAAACTTCTGACTAATGGCAGGCAGAATACCTGAATACCTGACAACTATGTGCCAAACTTACCTCTCTGATTTTTATTACTAATTGTTGTGCTTTTATTTATTGCAATCTAAGGCATACAGTAAACAGGCTACTGAAACCAAGAAGGAAAGCACTGAAGATGTCTGATAGTTTAGAACATGTGTCTTGATAAACATTTTACATTTCCAGAGTTTGGCATTTTGAATAGCCAAGAGAAATCTTCCTTGCTCTCAAGACAGTGTGGTCAATGATCACAGTTTAGGTTTAATTGTGTGAGTTAGCTTTCCACCACTGGACAAATATCCTCCCAAAAGCTATCTGTGCAAGTTAAAAAAGGATAAAATAATTTATAATGACACCAACTCTTATAAAGCCTTCACAGGATGACTGTTAGTAATTCAGTAAAGATAATTATGATACAGGAAAGGACAATCTGTTACGTGTTGCACAGCGATTTTTAGAATTACAACAAACAACATCCCTGGTCCACCACATTAAAGGAAACCCATCTAATAGTCAAAAGGAAAATGCAAAATCTGCTTCTGCATGGCATGCAAAGACCATGCCAAGTAAGCCCATGTTCCTAACAGCTGGAAAGTTACCAGCTGAAACTACCATAACATCAAGCAGCTTAAAATGTTACAGACTTCCACAGAAAACTATGGAAGGTGGATTATTGATTCAAAACTCACAATAAGCCTACTTTACTTCAAAAAACAGATGAAGGAACAAGTCATATTAGCTACATGCAACTTCTCATTCTGCTCTTTACCTTCCAGTATTCAATACACAGCAGTTAAGCAAAATGCTTGAAAAACCTTGTGTCCTTTTTGACTTGTCTGTCTTCAGTCTTTCCATGTACTGCATGTTGTCTCTCTAATCACCAGCTCCCACAAATGTTTGTGTCTCAGTTCTGCTGACTGAGACAACAAACAGCACATAGCATAATTTCATGGTGGAGAAGAAAAAAAAAGTGTTTTGTATCCTAAAATCACCCAAGAACTGTTTTTACTGTTTGGCATTTTACATAACTAAATATTCCGTAAGTCCTCAGCTAATACTAGAGTATCTTAGGAAGCAAAGAAGAAGAATAAACATTCTCTTCAAAACCAGCATCAATAGTAATTTGACAAATATAAACTCATACTATATTTATCTATGTTTTACATTCAAACACCTTTATTCTGCTGCCCAGTAATTTTTTACAGCTTTCTCTACAACACTAGAAGTCTGCACAAAGATCTTACAGAACTATTTTTCTTTCCTCTGCTGTAGAGATAAACCTGTCTGCTGAGTCACTGCCCTTAAGACTTACAAGAAGATATACCAGCATCATTTGCTGGAATATCAATCTTGGCATCCTGCTAACATCAATGGTAGAAGGAAATTCACCATTTTTAAAATGGAGAAAAAAGCTTGACTGGGAGGGAGAGGTGAAAGACTGAAAAAGAACATCCCTCTAAGTACCTCACATTAATACTTGCATTTGTTTATACAAAAAAAGTCTTTTTCATGGAGCAACAATGCAGGTTTTAGATGGCAATGTAAATTTAATAAATGCATCTCCTAATAGCTGCCATCAACAAAATTATGCTTTAAAAGGAGCTTAAAGAATTATATTATGTATTTGGGAAGAGGAGTAATATACCTTCTTCCCTAATAGGTTTCCTTAGGAAACAGAGGGAACAAAAGTCATATAAATTCTCTCCTGAACAGAAGAAATTTATTTTTTCCAAATTTTTCTGCAACTCTAAAAGCAGCTCATTTTTGAAAGGCAGAGACATAGCAAACCACAAAAAGCAGCAAGAGAGAGGCAAGGAAATGAACAGACATTTCACATGGGAAAAGACAGCACATGGAAAAAGACAGGACACTCTCATCTCATATCCACTGAACAATGTTTCCTTCCCTTTTCCCACTGCTTTCAGTGATTTTTGTGCACAGGTTCAATGCTGAAAAATGCAGGAGTCAACAGGCATTACCTGGGTTCCCACTTCACTTGCATCCAGCTACACCTGTAACTTCTAAATATTTTCTAGTCAACTAATAAAGTGGAAAAAAAGCATGTTTTATCCAAGAAACACATATTTTCGTGCTTTGTAAGAAGATTAGAAGTCCTAATAAGAAATAATGCTTAATCACTATGAAAAATAACTCAAGAAGTTAGTACAGAAATACAGGGATACATTGGACTCTGGTCTAAATCTACATTTCAAAAGCAAATCAAAGCCTTTTACAAAGAGAAGATCACTCTCACATTACCTCCTTAAGGTTTGTATTACTTACAACAGTTCAACAAATGGAAGGCTCTTTGTCAAAGTAATATTTCATTCCAGCCATTTCACCCAAACTTAGCATTAAAATCAGAGATTTTACTGTAATCTTTCCACCATGTACTGGCTTTCGACAGAGTGGACAATAGTATTTTGTACATTAAGGGCTACACAAACAGGTTGGACCCTCAGCTTTATAAATCAGTCTAATCATAAGACAGAACTGAATGATGAGGAAGGTGGTCATTTAACATTTCATATGAACAAGAATTTCCCAAATTTGCTGTGTACTCCAGCTTGAAGAATTACATGGCTGCACTGAGCTTGTAACTTGGGTTACAACCCAGCACAGAGACCTGCAGAAGAGACAGCCAGCAAACCTTCAAAGATCTTCCTCTTATCAGGGATTTTCTCCACAAACTGGGATCCTGACTGGTCTGAGCCTTTGATCTGCACCTACATTTTGGCTTTTGATCTAGGATTTTACCCTAGGCCAATCTCTCCGTACACACAGGTTTTTCTGAGGCTCACAACACGTGTCTGTGGCACCAGTTAAAGCAGGCAAAACACAGCCTTGCACACTTTCAGCCCTGACCTGATCTTTCTAAAACTCAGCAAGGAGTGGTTAAGGCTCTGCCACCATTACAGGTGAGTATTTTTTTTATTATTAGCTGATAAACAGAACACATTACAGCTTCTCATTACATCAGTGGGGTTATTGCTAGAACTAAGCACTGCCACATTGAAAAAAATGTTTCCAAGATCTTTCCAGAGCATAATGGGAAACATATTTGGTCTCCACAATCTTTGAAAAGAAACAAAGAAAATCTTTACTCCAGGTGGTAGGATGACTTTTAGATTACAGGCAGGAGACAGTTTAACCTAAAGTAAGAAAAGTACAGATCAGATGGTGGCTTTTCTTACAGTCAAACATCAAGCACCATCTCTTCGTATTTCCAGTAGCTGAATTTATTCTGAAGAAGCAACAACTGATTCTCCTATAAAATCATTATTTCTATTTTATGGACTGGTTTAGTACTAAATCTCATGCATCATAAATAAGTCTCAGACAGTTGATAATGATCTAACTTTTTATTCAAACAGAAGTAGTATGCTACAGTGATGGAATTATATTTTGTAATTAGATTACAGCAGTAGTAGTTAAAATATACAACTGGGGTAAAAAAAAAAGAGATGAAAAATTACGGCCTTACTCCTTGGGTTTATATTGAGCAGGCAGATTGTCATCCTGCCACAAAGCTGTTAATATTATCACTTAATTAACTAATGCTAGTATCTCCATAATGAGCTTTATACTCTGATGGGAAAATTCTACCGCTCACATACGATGCTAGTATAAAATACACAGAAAACATTAATACAAAGATTCAGATATTATCAGATTTCTGGAGGCAAGTATAAGATGCAAAATAAAGTCTGTAATAGCCATACCTAAATCTCCAGCAGATTTGATGTCAATATTATCAAAACCACTGCCAATTCGGACAATTATTCGAAGTGCTTTAAATTTCTCCAGGTCTTCTCGAGTTAAAGTTATAGTGTGATACATCAGTGCACCCACTGCTTCATTTAGTACCTATAAATAAAATGCAAGAAAAAACAGTTGGTTTCTTTTGCTTTCACAGAACCTCAGCTTAATCTCATACATATTCTCAAGTATAAAAGACAGTAAAAGCATTAAACAGAGATTCAGGGATTTTTTGAAGGTTATTTTTCCAAATATCTTCCAGCCTCTTGGTAAATCCTTTTCATCTGAAGTCTCCATTCTAGCATGATGGGGTCAGCTTCAAAAGAACGAAAGCTCTCCTCATTCCCCAGGAAATGCTCTGCAATACTGACCCCAGGTACAAGTGCCACTGGACTGCAACTTCACACACAGAAGCAGCACAGCAAAGGAACAAACACTCCCACAAACAGTGAGTATTTTATGCTTAGGAAGCTGATATTCAGCTTTGAGTGGAGCAACAGAGCAGTATCTCTTCACCACACACAGTGGTACAGACATTCACTGCCCTATTAAACCACTGGATACCTGAACAGAAAACATTCAGTGATGACAAAACCCCTTCGACAACAGAGACTGCAACTGGTCACTTCACATATAAGTGTTTGCCCCTCAGTTTACTGACACTGCAAATAAGCTCTTACTGATGGAAACTGGATATCACAGAAATTGGTATTAATTGAGATGCCAAACTTGACATTATTCAGTAAAATCCAAAGCCTCTGAGAAATAAGAAACTGCATGAAAGTAAAAATGTTGCAGAAAAAAAATCCCAAAACTTGTGAGAGCACCAAAAAAGCTAAAATAAAAGATAGTCAGAAGCCCTTAACAAATTAAATAATGTTAAAATGCATCCAATCTACACAAGAGCACTTAAGACGAAGGGGTGTGGAGAGGGAGAAGAGAAGAGGTGTGGAGAAGGAAGCCAGACACGCCCAGCACTTTTGACTTCTGCTACCAAACAGTGACACTGCACCCCACACAGCTGATAGGAATTTATTTTTCAAACAGCAGAGAGTATTTTCCTCTTTATCTGCAAAATGCACGATTTTACTTCTTCAAAACACTTCCCCTGTGCTTGTACCTTCAGTGCATTAGCTAATATCCTAATTGTTCTACAAGACACAAAACATACACAAACCATTCCAGTAGCTAAGCCAGCTGTAATGATTTCAAGAGATTCCTATGACACACTTCACATAGAAGTGCTGCAGAGCCTCTAAATTTCTTATTGAGACTTTTGGGTATGGTGTACTGATTCTGTCATCTGAATTATTTCTGCTCATATGAGCATTTCCCAGTGTAATGCAAGGTCAGTAAAAATAATCAACATATATAATTTTAAAAAAACTACTACAGCAGACTCTTGCACACAGAGCATTAGAATTGTTGGAATCCAGGATTTGCAACAGTGTTTAAAAATGCATAAAGAAAAAAATTAAAATAAAATCAAACTCCATAAAAATTAAAGAAAAACACTTATTACTGAATACTTCACAACATTATTTATGCTATTTCAACATGTGTTTTTGGACTGAGAACTTCAGTTCTAACTCAGATAAAGACCAGATTCCTCTGAGCAGAATTTGCATTTACTAGTAAGAACAGTAAAAAAAATTTACAAATTACACATCCTTCAAGAATGCAGCTACAACATAATTCAAAGACCAGCTGTAGGCTCAGATCTTATAAAATGATTACACACACACAAAACTCCTTGACTTTAATGGTGCACACAAGTCCTTTGAGGATTACAACCAGCAGCTCCCAACCAGAAAGACTGCACTCACCAGAATGTGTTACCTTGAGCTGTTACACAGGGCTAATAAAAACACAACACAGTTTTTGGGCTTGTTTCTCAAGTGACATTACAGCTGGCATGGACCAAGCCTGAGGTATCTGACACAAGAAAGAGTTCCTCTTAGAATCTGAAAGTCCACCTAAAATGCCCTTAGGTTATTTCTGCTCCCACTGAAATAAAATTGTTCAAAGATCTCCCAGCCTCAATAATGTGGAAATTTCTTCAAATTCAGTTGCTTCAAGCCTCAAGGTCAAGTTATGATATCCTGGCTGTCTCAAACAAGCTATCTCCCCTATTCTGTGTTGTATCATTTATTTTCCCCCCACCCCTCCCAAAGGTTGTTCTGGCTGCCTGTGCTGCAGGAGAAAACATCACCTGTGTAGCTGTCAGATAAGCAAAAATTGAAGAAGCTTAGAAGTTGCAAGGACACACCCCTAAGGCTCTGTGAGCCTCCTCTCCCAGACTGGAAAAGGCCCATGGTGGGTGTATTTTGGGGGTACAGAGCTGCCACTGCTTTAAGAACTTTATCCAGCAGGGTTAAAGCACAGCTGAGCTGGCTCAGACATTGGTGTTTTAATATCAGAGTGATTCACTTTGGAAGCAGATTTTCATTTCATAATCATGCATATTTTATCAACTCAGCCAGTCAAGACTGGCATTTGGACTCTAAGAGCA
Source organism: Chloebia gouldiae (assembly GCA_003676055.1). Lineage (NCBI taxonomy): Eukaryota > Metazoa > Chordata > Aves > Passeriformes > Passeridae > Chloebia > Chloebia gouldiae. Next base: position 41,453,372 of record QUSF01000005.1, on the reverse strand, counting down.
CTGGTGTGGACCCATTATGACACATTTTTTGGGCCCATCTAGGTTATGGCTTGGCACTAGGAGGAGACAGAAAAGTACTGGAAAGCTTGGGAATGTGTTCAATAAAAGGGAAAATATTTCCTAGCTATAGCTTAATGCTGACACTAGCCATTTCCACAGGCAGTTATTTACACATCACATGGGATATGGAATAAGCACATGCAAGTGACAAATCTTTTAGAATTCCTTTTTAGTGACTGAGCCTCTCCTAGGATTATGGGCTAGTTAGCAAGGAAATCCACTGCAAAAAATGTATACTCTGCAAGTGTATTTTATCACATTTATTTGATAATTCAATTATGTTACTGCTTTTTGCTACTGGACATGTGATTGAAATTTGCCAAAAAGGCAGAAAATAATAGCAGAAAATCTAAAGTTAGAAACATTCAGAATTGGAGAGTGTTAGTAACGCCACTTAGATTTTAAAAAATAGTGAAAAGTTTCTGTATTTTGGAATTATTTGCATAATTTATATTCTCAGTTATTACATATATCAAATGCACACAAGGAAGTTTGACAAGTCTTTCAATGAGTAAAATACAACAGATGAAACTGACACCCAGCATAAATATCAACAATTCCAGAAAATGAAATTATCTTTAGAAAAAAAAAATAATTGTGCATAGGAGTAATTCACTGATGATTTAACAGAAGAGATGGATGCATTGAGAAAATCAGGGAGAATATGTGGTTTTTACAGTAATTTTCCATAATTATTTTTAACAAATTCAAAAATAATTTTATTACAAGGAGATCAAACTTGTGAGTGAGATAGCAGGCAAGGCAGAAATTCCAGACCAGTCTGAGTATGTGGCAGTCAGACCATGCTCTTTGGTTATTTCTTAAAGGAAAGGCAATGGAAAAACCTGACAGAAAATGAGCAGAGTCAGCTCTGTTCCTCCAACAGCAATTCCTGCTTCCATCACACTGCAACTGTGCCCTCTGGGAAGAGAGGATTTGAGGCAAAAGCTGAAACATGGGACATGAGTTGGGTTCCTTCAGTTACCAAATTATTATGGAGTTCACCTGCCTGATTTCTCTGCCAGCTGCAGCTAGAGCTCACTGTTTAAAGTCTGTGTCATTCCCTATTCCATGAGCTGACAGCTTTTCCCATCACTGCAGCTTGGACAGGTCTTTCTGCTGTTCTTCAACCTCAAAATGCCTGCTCTGCTTTCACAACATGCCAGGTCACCAAGGCTCTTAGGGAACAGATGACACAGTACTAGGAGACATTTCTATTTCTATTTAACAAATCCTGAGTACTGATTACCTATTTAGAAGGTTTAAATCCTTCTAAATGTTTTCCCATCTACATTTTCCCCCCTTCTTTCAGTACCACACTATTGTAGCCATCATGCCAAACATCACACAGCCACCACTGTGACACACACACATCTCATTATTTGGGGAAGAACTCTGAGCATCTTGCTTACTTTTACAAAAACATGTATCATAACATGCTAAGAACTAAACAGCAAGGCTTTCTCTTCTTGGAGCATCTCCAGACACTTCTAGATTTGACTATGAGAGGCTGATCGCAGACACTCATGGATCAAATCCAGAGCACAGAAACATAACACATTACAAGAAATTCCAAACTACTTCAATGCAGAGACAAAAAAAAAAAATTACGAGTTGAGTATGACAAAGTCTCCATCTTAAAGACAAAAATCATCACTAGAACGTGTATTTAATCCAGTTCTAGAAACTACAAAGTGTTACATTTCTTGGGCTTGAAATTTCATGTGTCATCTCTAAAAAATTATGTTCCAGTATCACCAACAGACTTGAAATATTTTGCACATTTGGGTGGAACAAATGTACTTTACCAAAACGGCGTAGGCCTTGCCTTATTTAACTTGCAAAAAGCAGCTGCAGGTTGAATTTGTAACCAATAGTCTGTCACACAGGGGAAGGCTGCAGAGACTCAGAGCTGCTCTCAAAGCCTCCCTACAACACTGCAAAGGATCAGGTGAAACCAGCACCATTAAAGCTAAAAGGAAAAGCCAGTGTGCTCAAGTGGTTTTTAGTGGCTCTCCAAAGCTCTGTTATATTGTGTTGCTTTTTACAAGTTCGTACTTCTCTTTACAAGCTCTCAGCTCCCTTTTAGGTTCCTATGATCCATGTGCTGTCAGTAACCCACTTATTTCATATAAACTTTACTCAGCCAGGATACTCTCTAGTGAGGACCCTAAACATTAATATTTGAGTTTATACTGTCCATAAATACAAGTATAAATATTTTACACAAACATAAACAAAACTTACTTGCAGGCTCCTGAAAACACATTCTCTAAAAGCCTATATATCCATATACTATATATAAACTACACATATACACATGACATATATATATATATGATAGTGTATTTCTAGTCTTCTAGAAATGGACATTAAAAAACATATACATACAAATACACACACACAACACTGCATAAATAACCTGTATAGTTTATACACAACTTCCTTTTAAATACTAAATTGAAGCCAGTCTTTCCAAGCCAGAATTTACTGACCATGACATGCAGCTTTAATGATAGAAGTCAATTTGAGAATATAGACTCTGAAAACGTTTTTACTGAATGAAAGGCTTCAATGAAAAATCTTTTAACAGGAGTTCTGTGTGTTAGTATGTCTGTTAATAGAGCTGAATTGTGTCTATTCATAAGGCTGAATTCAGGTCAAGTCTATCAGACACCAGAATGGATTGAACATCTCTACCAAGGGATATTATGGAGTTATGGAAGTCACTGGTGACAGCTCAACCCAGTTTTTTCCCAAGTTTTTCTTTCATATGGAGTCTGATCGAAAGCTCATTCAGTTTCAGGACATTTACAAAGTTTTGGATCAGCTCCGAGGTGACAACTTACTCCCAAACAGAGGTTATTGTTTAGAACAAAGCTGCTTCCTTTCAATCTGTGTTCTTGGAGAATTTAAATCTGATGGAAAACTAAAATGCTTCAACTGCATCATGAATATAAACAGCACTGATGGTGTAAACACAAGCTTTACTACTAAACAAAGAATTGGAAGCTTGAAAAATTATCTCACTTAACCATTGCTGTAACAGGGACAAATCAAAGAGCTGAATAACAGCACCATTCTGAATTTGTTTGTATCAGCCTCAAAACATTTGTCACTTATCAGCTCCTCTTTGAAATAGTCTTTGATAAAACTGCCATTGCTAGAATTGTTTGTACATTTAACTCCCGTGTAAAAGCGTGACTGAAAAATTTCAAGTTCTGTTGAAGAGGAAGTTCAGGTTTAAATTTTTTTTTAACCTAAAACTACAAATATGGAAATGTAGTATCCTTTAAAAATTATTTCATGTTGGGCTCAGAAAACAGGAGTCAAAGGATCTCACACATTCTTTCCCAATCTCTGCTAAGGCTGGGACACAGGTTTACCCAACAGACTGTTCCCACCTCCATCCAAGGACTACTCATTGCTTTCATCATTGTTCTGGTCAGCTGTGTAAAAGCTTGAAGCTGTAAACCCAGTCAACCACAGTCAACCAGTTACTTTTTTCTTCTACCTGATCTGCAACAAGATGTAGGAAAGCACATAATTACAGAAAAAAAGAGAATGAAAAAACATACTCAGCCTCAAATAAACTCTTGACTTCTTTCCAGAATTTTTGTTTTAAAGACCATTTTACATTTTGTTTTAAAGACAATTCCAAATCAGTTGTGCTTCCTGTCTTTTCATCTGGCTTTGCAAGAATCTGTATTTTCTCTCTCCTTGGTTGAGATGCCTTTTACCAGCTCTTGCACATTGTTTACATTTATCCCTCTTGATGTACACAGCACTTCCATGTTACAGAACACACAGCAAAGGTCAGGAAGCCCAAAAAGCAAAGAACATGAACTCAAAAGAACTCTTGGGCAACACAAAGACCTCAAGGGAGTGCTTGAGTCTGTTATGCCTTTAAAGGTATAGAAGTGGAAAAGAGCAGCAATATTGCAGGAATCAGAGTGCTGGGTAGGCTGCCAAGGAGCCAGGAAATGCAGCAAACTGTGAATGGCACTGAAACAAAGTGGGATTGGGAAAAAGAGGAAAACAGACAATAGAGCATGAGAGTGAAAAAAGAAAGGTGACCTGGAAAGAGGATGGAAGCAAGCTAAGTGTTTTTAAATAATTTTTTTGGATGAACAACTGTATTTTTGGCAGAACAAACCAAAACACGGTGTACACTTGGAAGCAGTCTTAGATAGTTACTGAGGAAACTTATTTATATATCATTAATTGTAAAATAAAAGCCAGTTTAACCACAGTGAATAACTTTTATAGACAGTAATGCAATCTCCAGTAAGACATTTGAACACTGAAATCTTAAAATATTTTTACCCTAAATGACAGAAGTTTTCAGATAGGATGCAATGAGCCGAACTCCCAGTTATGCCATGGTAAGTTTAACAAATGTAATGCTCAACTTCACACAGCTACATGCAACATCTACAATAAAACAGACTTAGGGGTTAAGGGATAAAAACATCTATTGAAGCCTTGCAGACTGGCTCAAAAAGAAGCTGCTTTTTCTAGCAAGAATGGGAAACAAGGAGACAAACCAAAAACCAGTCAAGCCTTACAGGAGTAAATTTCTGAAGAAGTGTAATAAATGACCTAACTACAAAGTTATTTCAAAACATTGGGTCACTCTCAGTAAATGTCAGTATTCATTTAAGCACTGGCAGCCTGATTTTTCAGAAAGAGGGAAATGTACCTTCACCATCCCAGTTGCTCTCCAAAGGAGTGGAACAGCGAACAAATGCTTTGACCTGAGATGAAGCACAGTTCTACTACATGTTATTACTTATTGCAACTTTACAACTTGTTACTTATTTTCAACAATGTAATCTCCTCAGCCATAAGAAGTGATTTACAAATGAACTCTTGGCAGAAGATATTGCTACAAGCTGCAACTCAGTTACGCAGTTGGAGAAAACTTTCAGTGAGCAAACAGAGAAAGGTATTTGCTCAAATCCTGCTTTTGACCCTGCACACAAATGAGTGTTCAAATCCTCGCTTCTTTTCCACCTTTTTGTGTTAAAATCTCTCAGCCTGTTTGCTCCTCTTTGAAAAACTACCTAGCTTGTACTTTGTTGTCTCCCTAGCTACAATAAATTCCCATTTCCTCGAAACTCTATTTCCTTGAACAACTGAAAACACAGTATTTTAATTAAAGCACAATCTTGTCCCTGAAACTCTCAAGACCAGCAGAAATCCCTTCTGCAGGTGCCAAAATGTTAATTTCTCAAACTGTGATTCCTCACACCCCTGTAATCAAGGCTCCACAACTGTGCATGTTGTGTTACTATAGGTTCCTACTTTCCTAAACATCCTTCTGCTCATCCTCCCCATCTGATTCTTGGTTCATAATTTCCCCCTGCCATTACAGTCACCCACATAAGAGTATCAAACAATGTCAATCATCCTTCTAACCCCATCCTAACCTTCCCAGCCTCTGGCTTGCTCCCTTCAACTTCACAATAAATGTATCTGTATCTGTAGTTCTTCTTACTATCTATTACCAAAATCTGTATTTCAACTAACAGGGCAACATCACTTAGTATGGCCACACATGAGCATTCGGAAATAAATGAACATTTTTGATACTGCTTTAATATGCAATTCTTAATTTTAAAACCTTTTGTGAAAACAATTTTGTATTTAGCAAATCACCATTCCCAAATAATGTAATACGCAAACAGTACTAAAATACAAATATTCCTCTAAAGATAGGTGAAAAGTAGTCATTTTCCACTGCAGATGAACAGTGAACACTTTTCACACAGAAGTGAACAGTGCTTAACACTTCATAAAACTCATCTTTCAGCCAATGTTAAAGGAATACAACAGTATGATAATGGACTCAGGTTTGTGACTTTTCTTGCAGAAATTTATTACCTTGCAGACACAAATGTTTTAGGACTGTCTCATCCTTTAGACAAGTGGATATTTGTATTATGGCACTGTACTGATAGGTAGTGAAAATATATTTTCCTGATTTATTACTGACATCATTGAAAATTAATAATTTTTGTATAATAAAAAAGCAAAGAATGCAAGCTTTAGTATAATCCCCTCCATACAGCAGTGTTGTGAAGATCAGCAACAGATTACCTATGCCACTCAGCAGTTACACAAATACTTTTCCAAACCTGCAATTTGAGAGACACACATTCAATCTCAAGATCTGGAAAGTTCATTTATTACACATCACTGCTAACAGAAAAGATCCATAGGTTTTTTTGCAAGGCATTCATGGCACATGGGAATTTTCCAGTCTTGATGCACCAGAAGTAAATTATATTGATTTTAGTAAGTGAATCATAAAACTATACAGGTGGTGAAGTAGCCAATGCTATAGTATAGTGTTCACTTGAAGAGCAGACTGCTCTTATCTAATGAAAGAACAGCATTTCTATTACTTATTCTTCATGTGTCATTTAGTCTTGTAAAGGGAATCCCTGTATTAACTCCTAACAGTGGCGTGAGATAGGAAAACAGTAATACAAAAGCAACTTCTCAACATGATTAAAAAGTAATATACAGAAAAAAGGCATTCAATTACATTTAAATTCTTGATATATAAAATATTAATATAAAAATATATAAAATTCTTGATATATAAAATAAAAAATAATTGAGGAAAAAAAGCTTAGGTTTCCTCTAAATTAAAAAAACCCATACATTTTCTTTGAACCTTATAAATTAAGTTTTATTTTATTAAAAATCTCAACAAACACTATCTCTGCAGATCCACTACGAATGAAGATCAAGAAATTTTCAATTCCTTGCATGTGTTCTCAAGTTAGGTTGACACTGACCACATTTTCCATGCAAGTTTTGGGTTAGCATTTGTTTTGAAACTCTTTTCCAATGACACTTCTCAGTGCACAAGGCTGCCTAACCCAAACTACACAATTCCTTGGCTAAACAAAAAAATCACAAAGTTACCCACACAGACAATCCAATACTTGAGATCTGAAGTTCCAGACAAAGGCTGAGCAACAGAAATGTTTCCAAGGAGCATTTCAAGATATCATGTAGTACTGTTTTGCCCAGAAGTAACTCTCTCCATGAATCTAATAGAGCAGGGAAGCAAAGGGACAACATCCAGCCAAGGATGCACTAAAGCACAGCTCATCACAGACATTGCAGTAACACATCACAGCTGACACAACATTGTTCCAAATCAGTACAATACCTCCTTTTGCTAAAACACCTCAGTCGTCCCTCTTAAACATTACCTTTTCATGAATTTCTTGTGTAGACTGAGCATCACAAAATGCCACTGTGGCTACATCCTTCAGAATAGGCATTTCTACTGTACAGTCCCTGCCATCCAGCAACGCTACCAAGGGGCGCGGGTGCATGGGCCCATTCATGATCGGAGGTCGAATGCCTGCAAAGGAACAGAGAAATCTTGTTATTCAGGCCATGCACATAGGATTACAAATAGGTTATAGCTAGTCTTGTTTATTCTGATGGCAGAAAAAGATTTCATGGACTGAAGCTAATAAAACAGGAACAAGTTTACACTCAGCACGGAAGACCTTACAAAGAAATTCCATGGAGGTTCAGAAGGCTGAACTTTGAAAGATGGATAAAACCACTGAAGAAATAGTATTCTTGTTTTTTAAAGACACATCCTCACTGTACTAATAAGTGTCTGTGCAATCTTATTCAACCTTTAGGTTTTGACTGGATTCCACACCTTTGTGAGCTCTAGAAAAGAGTGAGAAATATCTTGCCCAGGCTTGCGAGAAGAGTGGAGCTTATGGAGTATAATAAGCAACTCAGCGAGGATTTGAGTATTCAATTTACATATAAAATGATAATTCTGCTGAGACTAAAATTTAACTTTAAAAAGTCTACAACAGCAAAATTTTCCGTTTACTGAAGATCCAGTGTCCAAGTTTACAGGCAAATTGCTGATCTATGTAGGTCTGCTTAGACTTAAAAAGTTTTACCAAACAGTTCTATATAGCTTAGTCAAACACATCATACTTAATCCACCACTGAACTCTTACAAAACAGGAAAAAAAAGTCCCTCCCTAAATCAATGTCACACTCTGAACACTGTGGAGTGACAAAGAAATTCACATCAAGTATTTGGGAGAAGGAAAATCAGTCCAAACTCAAGACTTAATTTACATCCTCTTTACAGAGACTGGAAATGAAAAATAATCTGTAAGATATTTAGAGAGCATCTCTTTAACAATACAGATGCTATAAATACACAGAAGTACTCAAGGGAATAATATTAAACCATTACATTTACAAAAAGTAGTTAAGCATGGGTGGGAAAAAGGACTTCCTGAAGAGATTATGAAAGCAAAATGAAGAGTAAAGTATATTTTTTTCTCTTTTAAAATAAGAAGTTTTAAGCACTGTGAAGTGAATCAGGCTAGATAGTTCTTGTATACAGATTTCAAAACACATATTTGTTGCAGTGTGAATTTTAAAACATTGCTTATTTGCTTGATAATCCAAGCTGGTCCAACAGCAATGCAAATGACTGAGGTGTCCCAGTTAACTTCTTCAAGCAATCCCTGCATCTTAAGTCCCAGCCTGTGTCAGAAAGCAAGTCCTGAAAGACTGGTATCTGCATTTCAAGTGGATGGAAAATCAGTAGAATCCCGGCTGTACAAGGTATCTGGTGAGGAAAACCAGCTGCTGGGAAGAGAGATTTTCACAACTCCACAAAAATGGCATATAACTTCCCCCTGGGACCAGCCTGAGGTCTGGGGCTGAAGGACAGCTCCAGGACTGCTGCTCTCACAGTCCCTCTCAATGGCCTAGCCTGAACCCAACAATTCCATGTCCACTCCTAACCAACTCAGGACAGCCACTACCACTACAATCTGGCATTTAAATTCTTTACCTAGAGTCAAACAGTTTTTATACCTGAAGACATGACAAAAAACAGTCACTACATTTGGTTTTTTTCTGTTCTACTTCCAGCATCTCCCCACATCTGATACCATGGACTGACTCAATACTCTCACTATTTTTCAGATGGGAAAAAACACCTACCAGCAAAGTTTGTCATGGAAATGACACTTGCAAAAACACCCACTCCTAACCTGTTCTATGATAGACAAGCTTAGAAATGCTTCTGGTACACATTATTTCAGTAATATTCAGCCACTAAAACTAAATGGGAGACATTAATATGTCATTTTTGAAAACTGTGCATCTTGAACGCTTATTACTGATATTTGTTTGAACCAAAAATGGCCACATAACCCTCATACAGACATTTTCAGTAAATAAACCACATACCAGGAATGTGGTACAGGACAAAACCACTAGATTATACAACATAAAAATACTTAAGCTACTAATGGAACAATTCTATCCTTTAATGGGGATTTAATTATAAAACTTCACAATAAATTTACACAAAAACATCCTAGGATAAAGCATGTTATATTCTTGTTCACTTTTTTTTTAAACAGTATATATAACACCATTAATAAAATGCAATCATGTCTAGAAACAAATGCAAAAATGACATTGCAAGACCTCTTCATTTTGCATAGAGTGACTGTACTCACTCAACAACTGAAATGTCATGGTCTTGTCAGTACAGCAAAGCCAGAACTTCAGTAACAAGTCTGAATGCTAGCTAAAATAAAATTTAAAAAAACAAACTAAGAACTTTGATACTGAAGTTGTTGCAGATAAATGAGGAAAAATATGGCACAGGTGATTCCCTCAGAGCTACAACTGAAGCACTTCTGCCAGAGCACATAGTTCAAACTGAAAAAAGATGAGATTAAAAATTCTCACTTCAAAGAAACACTTTTCTGACTTGAGATATCTCAAAAAAATCATGAAATGTTACAGCACTAAACTGACCCCTTTCAGACAATGATTTCTCTAAAATACATAAAGGTGTGGTCTGGTTTTCCCCTCATGCCAGTATATCTAAGATTTCAACCAAGTTACTTGTGTAACACTGGTGCTAAGGGGAATGCCAGAGCAAGCCCCAAAGCATAGGAACAAAAGTCAAAAAACAACCAGAAGGACAAACCCTCCCTGAGAGATTTTAAGGCTTTGTTAAGAATCCCCAGAACTCAAATACATCCAGTGACCTTGACCACAAAAATCCTACAAACCTTTGCTTGCCAAAATCCTTTCTGAACTTCAGCACAGACTTCCTGTTGCACAATCTTTCTGCCTAAATATCCTGCCACTGAATGGCAGGCAGTAACTCCCCACTTGGGTTAACTTACAGGAACTTCATCCCAGTCCCTAATTAAGAGTTCATATTTGGGAAGATGTGGCTTCATTATGAATCAGAAACTTTTGAACAAAAAGCTTCCTCTTCCAGCACTTAGATATGTTCTGCCTGGTTTTTATCCAGGAATGCCACACTGCACTTGTGCCTCTGGCTCTGCAGGAGACCCTCGCAGAGGCAGCAGAAGCAATGTGGATTTAAGAGCTGTGTTTTCCACACCTGCATTTACAGGGAATAATGTAACTCTGTGCCAGAGAGAAGTAACTGCAAAGTGGTCAGAAGTGACATTCAACATGACAAACGTGAAACTGATTTAAAAGAAATAATTTCACTTAGCTGGCTTATTTAAAAGTATTATAGTATAGCACTTCATGTCACACAGATAAAAATTATACCATCCACCCCCACATCCTATAACCTTTGTTATGGGAAAACAATCTTAGTTTATCCTAACTCAAGACTTTCAGAAACCCCTACCAACCTGACATTTCTTAATCTGAGCTTGATTTCCAGGATCATGAATTCGATTTCTCAATGCTTTACAATCTTCAGTATTCTGAGGCAAAATAGCAGCCTGTTATTCCATCCTCATTTCCATGTCTTTAATTTTTCTTGCAGCCTCCTGTAATCTTGAACCAAAGCTTTTATACTTCTTATCCACTGCAACCTCTGTAGCCTGGATGGTGTTCAAATTTTTACTAAAAATTAAACACAAACAATACATTAAAACAACATTAAGGGTCTGACTCGTGCTCACAGAAGGCAGGAAAACTCAAAATTAAAGCTTCTCACTGCACCTGTACCCTTCCCCCTATGGCTGCTGACTTTCCACCACACCTGCTGTGCTGTCACTGGCCATTAACATTCCAGAGAAACCAGTGGAGTGTTAAGACACACAGGCACCTTGCTCAGGACAGCAGGTGTATTGTAAATACACCTACCTGGAACAGTGGGCACCACTCACATGGCCAAGGCTTTGCCTGGGTGAGCAGGGATCCAGGGACACTGTGTGATCTCCACAATCCCCTGCTGGAGGGCCAAGCACTCCAGTGGGTACCAGAGATGGAGTGAGAAGCCTTAACTCTGAACTTGATGGTTTTGCTGGGGGTAAGTCAGGCCCTTAAGGTTATCTAAATGTATTAAAGAAAAAACCTAACACTTTTCTAAAACCTAACAGTTCTAATATAGCTGTTAGTCAGGGGTTTGTTTCTGTCCGGCCCCCATGTGGAAGTAGTCTGCTGGGGAAGCTCTTATCCCAGTAACAGCTACTGTACTGGAATTTTTCCAAATTAATCCCAGGTATAAGGTGCAGAGACAGAGAGAGCAGCTGTCCTTAGGCAGCAGCTATCCACAATGTGGCTCACAGCACAGTGCCTTTGCACAGCTGCAGTCTGGACCAGCTCTCCTGGAAAAAAAAAAGTATCAAAAACTTATTCTAGTCCAGCTCTTATGGAAATAAACTTGGGAGTTGAAAAACCAGTTTTTAGCTGCAGAATTTGAGAGAAGGCCAGCCATGTGCACAACTGACTGTGGGACCCACAAACAAGGGGATTAATGAGCTCATCATCCAGCTTTGCTTATTTCACCTCCACACCACTGAAAGCATGGGGACTTAAAAGTGATCTGACCACCCTTAGCACAAGATGTATTTTTTCAAACTGGGAAGAAGCTACCTAAGCAGGGCAGTGTCCTCCTCCCTCCCAAATCCAACCTGCATCTCCTGCTCCTCAAACAAAGGGGCATTGTTTGTGCTGCCCTCCAAGGGGGAAGGAGCCAATGCCATTAGGCACACTCAGGACTGCAGGGTAAGAAAGCTCTCCCTGACATAATCCAGGCTGTTAAAATATGTTTCAAACTTTTCATAAAACAACCTTTTATGATACAAACTGATAGTAACTGAAGCAATCACTTTGTCCAAATACCAGAGATCTCAAAGTAGGCTGCCATGGTTTACTGACATTAAAAAATGTACTAAAATGCAAAGCTATCAAGATTATTAACAACCTAATTTTCACATTTTTCTACTGCTGATTAACTTAACATGATTAGGCTGAGGAGTTTCTCATATAAGGCACACATGTTAAAAGTAAAGGACACTGTCAGATTTGTAGGCCCAGAACTTGACCTACCTTTCATTTCCTTAAATCTGTTTGCAAAGTCCATGTAATTCTTTAAATGTGTTTTTCTTTTTTCAAAACAAATGCTTCAATTCTTTTTTCTGAAAAATACATCAATGCCAAAAAGCACAACACTTATCAATAACCCTATAATCACAAACCAACAGGAACATGAAATGGAGGAGAGCAGCCTGGCAAGAGTTTTCCTGTCACTGGGGATTTGTGCAAGTGCAAAGATTAAATAAGGAAGAAAAATCCCTTGACAATATCCTTTTCAAAGAATTTGTGATAAAAAACTTACTTTATACACTGTAAAACATCAAAGTGATTTACTTTTTTAAGAAAATGCAAACTACTGAAAAAATCTCATCAATATTTACAAAAACAAGACCTGAAAATGACAGGTTGGACATTCAACTAATTTATACTCTTGCACATGTAACATGAGACTAACCTCTTTGGCATTTACCTTTATTTTATAGTCTTACCTAGGTGTAAATTCAGTGAGAGCTGTCACTTATTTACCATAAACTCTCACAAAAATTTGCATTATTTTCAAAAATAAATGCTAATATTAATTCAAGGAAAGAATGAATTGTCAAAACAAACAAAAAATATACTCCTCATAACATGAACACAGAAGCTGTTACGAATTTGATTTGCCAATATGTACCATTAAAATTCCTAGAAACCCCATAATTTAAAAATGTATTTTAAGGTTCATGACCTATCATGAATTTTTACATTTTGGACTGTTCTGGCGGACTTGTTTTGTGTACCATGAACTCAAGTTCAAGATATTGAGATTCAAGGTAGAGCAAAACTCTAAGAGCAGTCAATTAGAAGTTTAAAATACAACTCAGGTACAAGGATCACTGAAATGGATGAAAGAAAAAAAAAGAGCATTTATCATCCTTCAGTATTGTGATATTCAGCATATTTAGATGCTGAATATGCAACACAAAAATTCCATGATTCCACCAGAATTTGAGCCAACACTTTTTGCTGCTGCCTTCAAAATGAGCAGTATGCAATTTCCTATGATTTGGGATGCAGGATTGGAGGGAGGCACAGGGGAGAATACTTTAAAATAAAGAATACCAACAAGGGACAAAAAAGTGCCAGCCAACCTCAGAAGACTGAATTATGTGGCAGATTAAGTTTAATTTCCTTCTTTTCTCATCTCATTTAATGCTTCTAACTATATTTCCTAAGATTTTATGAACTTGCTGCAAGGTTTATTCAAATTTAGAGGAACAATCCCAAGCTGATTTCCAAACTAACAAGACGGACTCCACAACAGACATGCAAAAGCAAACTGGGCATAAGCTGCACTTAGAGCTCATGTGCAGCCCCTGTGGAAGTCCCCAGAGCTCAGAGGTTAACACTGAGCACACTGGGGCTTTACTGGAAGCACACAGTGGATGAATACTGCTGGCATCTGTGCTTTTTATTTACCTGAACTCAGCAAGAACAAGTCATCTTCCTTCTTTTCTTTTTAATTTGCAAGAGACCAAGAAAAATACAAGTGGTTTCCTGTGCTGTGTTGACCCACTGATGTGCAGAGCAGTCACAGCCAGCTGCAGCCTCCTGTTAAGTGGGAAGGTTGAAATGCACGCAGAGCTCTGCAGGACACTCACAGCTCATTCCCTGACACTCGATGTGCACCCAACACCACCACGGTGGAATTGCCACCCCTGTCCACAGCCCTCCATGTGTGTAAGATTTCTGCACACGGCGCTTCATTATTTCACTACCTATGAGAAATGGGCCTGGGCACCCAAGCAATCACTCCAGCAGACATCACAACAGCCTCAGCACAAAGTATTTGAGAAAATCCTCTTGCTTGATTTTCCTTTTTTTGTACAATCAAAACAAAATAAGCCAATGACTTCTATTTAGAAAATTCCACATTTCCCTGCTGTTACTAGAACCTGAATCATGATTCCTCATTACTGTTCCATACTCACACAGCAAGTAAACTTGCCATTCTCAGGATATTATTCTGACATTCATGAGGACATGGGGTTTAGCTGGGTTTTTAAATAATGATCCCTAACCAATTTTTTTTTTTAATCTAGTAATTTTGCTCTTATTTGTCTAATAGCTGTCAGTGCACACACAAAACCCTAAGTGCCTGTCAGGGTATAAAAAAACAAACATCCCATAAGGCACATCTTGAAAGCCTTTGATCAGAAATAATGTTCCATTAAGGAGAAACAAAATAATCTGGCAACATTTTATATTACTACACATGTACTTGAAACATCAGTGTGAAGACTGGAAGCGTTTCACATCTGTCAAAAAATTACTCAAATTACATATTTGGAGTACGCTGTAAAGATATGCTTAATCTTAACTAATACTTTTCAAAATAAGACTGAAAACAGAATGAATCACACCTATTTAATGTAAAACAAACAAGCAGTAACAGCACTCTATACTATGGTAAAATGTTTTAATTTTCCACCACCATTTATAAAGCAAAACAAATGACAATATTCAATCACAACTATATCAAGTACAAAACACAGAAAATAAGTATCTGCAATAAAACTCACATAAAAACCAATGTTGCAGCAGTGCTGTTTTCAAGTAACAGATACATGAAAGCAAACTCCAGAGAAAGGCAAAACATTATAAAGGACTGAGCTCTCCTTGGATGTGCAACATTTCAGTGCCTGTGCACGGTGAGTATTTTATCTGTTGCAAATATTTTTAGCTTTATTAAGTAATAAGTGAAAGAAAGGGGAGGATAAATAAATTGGCAACAGTGGAGCTGTCCTAGTTGGGTTCACTCACATCAATCTCAGCTTCTGAGAAATTCTGGCTAAGGCTGCCAGCTCCTGTTAGTTGACCCACAGGTTTTACAGTGACAGTGGAATGCCCCTGTGTACACACACTGTGGCAAAAGCCACAAAAAACTACTTGGTCACTTACAGGAATCACTGCAGTGAACTTGGGGATGGGACCTACAAATTAAGACCCAACAAACTTGAGAATTGTAACTCTCAGCAACCACATCTGCCCACAACTATGGACATCAATCTCCCACTTACTGATGGGGCAGCTTCTCTAAAATACAGAGCTGAAGGCATGAACCAAGCCTGCATCACAGACATTCCCACAATGCACCATATGCTGGGTATGTATCAGAATATACATCCACTTTCCTCTTCCCCCAGGAAGGTGACCATGGAGCTGGTTGATTATGGCACCTGGGGATTAACCCACCTTAACAAGCTCCCAAACCCTGGTTTAAAATACAACTGAGCTTAGATTTCAGACCATAAACTTTACTGGTGGGTGGGTGTGACTTTAAAAAAAAAAAAAAAAGGCAGAAAATTCCTGCTGGCAGAAACTGGAAAAACAATCTGTTTCAACAATTGCACTAGGAGCAGAATGATTAACTCCCTGAGCCATTCCAGTAACAATACAGATCATGCCAAGACTTACTAAAACACTTTCCACGGAAGAAGTGGTACTGGAGATTTTTAGGGCAACAGTGAGGATAAATAACACCAGAATAGACCAGGCTGGCAAAAGAGGGTTGTGCTGCACATTAAATGCATCAGTGACCCTTATCCTCACTCCTTTACCCATGTATTCAATAGAAAGCATGCAACCATTGCCTTTCCATTTTAAATCAAGTTATCAGAATTAGCATCTTGGCTGTAATTTTGATAGAAGTTCAACAGCCACATAGTGTTAATTTAAAATGTAATTCCCTCAAGGAATGAGTCTTGATGAGCCTATGACATATGTATTTGAACTATGAAGGAAAAAAGAAAACGAATTTTTTCCCTCTCACCCAATAATGTTACTCTTACAGCAAGTTATTTTATTCCAGCAGGTTTGGGGTTTTTTGTTTGTTTTGCTTTAAACCACTGCCTGAGCTGGAAACATGCTTTGGGAGAAAACACCACTTGTTAGCTTTGTCATTACAACTGCTTTCAGAGTATTAATTTCACATTATGTTTTAAAGACACTGCCAAGAATTTATTACAACATAAAATTTCTGAATGTAGCCTGTGCTAATGGCTACGCTCTCTGTTCTTTTCTCATATTTTAGATGTTGTATAGGATTCTGTCTCTGAGAAAGAAACCAAATAATCCAAGTGGAGCCAACATCAAAGGCTTCCTTTATTCTGATCCCAAACACCAAAAGCAATTTTTCCAACAGCACACCTGTACTTTGACCCAGGAACGTTAAACTATTACATGGGACACTCCTTATTTTCCTTATCAAAAAGTCTGAAGATAAGCAAGTGTGGGGCCTTGGATAACCAAGTTATTTTCACAGGGTTTATGTTTTTTTTTTCGTTAAGGTCAGTAGAACACACTCAGATGACACTAAAAATAACAGTATGGAAATGTTTTACATATTGAACACTGGCCAAGTTCTTTGTAAATCCTTAACTTTTTTTTTTTTTTTTTTTGGGAAAGCATCAAATGTGATACATTATCCTCTCAGCTGAACATCATGATGCTGTGTGTCAGCAATCCTTACAGTGAAACAACAACAAAAAAACCACTGTGACTTGTTTAGGGATGGGAAGAAGGAAGAAAGCTGGAAACTTTAAGGCAGACAGCTAAAAACTTAAAAACCAAATATACATATATATATACACATATATACATATTCCAGACTGCTAAGATGAGCATAATTAAAACAGTTTAATTCAACACAGTAATAAGGATAATAAAATCTCTCTAGTAACACTTCATTATGTTCTTCTGAAAACCAAAGCAACTCTGACAAACACAACCTTTGCAAAGGGCTCCTTAAAGCTTTTCTCCCTCTCCCTTTCTGGTTCCTCCCACAGCCCCTGACCTCTGCTGCTCTCTGTCAATATTAAGAAAATGGTTGATGATGATTACAAACTAGAGAACAGTGCAGTAGTAAAACTGAGAAAATTTGGAGTATAGTGAAATCAAAATCCTGCACCTCCCATGCAGGGTCCTCTGCAGCTTAAGTAATCAAGCTTAAATAAATAGCTTTTTCTGAAAAGATACTCATTTTGAAGGTAAGCAAACAGGATGTATAGAAAATGACAAGCTCACTGAGAACCAGCCAGTAACAACAGTCGAAGTGCCAAATAAAACAGGCATTTTAAGGCAAAAGCCAGGTTTATGTTATCATGTTACATTTAATCATAATATAACCAAAGCACATGATGTAAGAGAGCTGTTCTACAGAGCTGTTCTTTAAGTAGAAATTTGAGTTTCAATTACAAAGGCTCTGGTCTCAACATCACAGTTAAAGCTGCACAGAAAAACAGGTCAAATTGGGAGTTATTTCCACGACTTGATGAGAGAAGCAAAATATTTCTTCCCACACATACCACATGCTGAAGGGGTTTAGGGAAGTTTTTTTAACATTTTAAGATCTTTCTGATGGTGAAAAGCCAGAAGTGCTTAAAACTGACCTATATTTGCATTTTTTTACTAGGCTTTATAGTTTCTTTTAGTCTCCAGTTTAACCATTTTCAACTTGAAAAGGGTCCGTTCACATGCACTAAAATGCTTTGCAGACGATTATAAATTTTTCAGGGCACAAATCATGTTCTCTCTCTGTAAATTGCATAAAACATTTATCAGTGCTAAAAAACATCAGTAACAGGGGAAGCATTACAGAAGGAATTATTTTATCCATTACTAAGAGTTAGAGAATCTTAAGGCAAAAGGGTACTCATCCCTCTCGACATGGATTTCTTGCCACGTTCTCCGACTCTGTATTTTTGGTGTGATCGAGCACTTTTATTTTGGAAAATGCATTCACTATTCCATTTTTCTGTAAATACAGTTAACATGACAGTTCATAGTTGTATTCCAGACTGTGTGGTTTAGCATAAAAACAAACTTGCTCTAGCTCGTGTGGCCGCCAATGTGCAGGCAGAGACATTTACAAAATCTGCCCACAGCACATCTGTACATCACACAAATGTCATCTTCCCCTCTCACAGTGACAGCCTCAGACTTCTGCAGTGACACATTTTGTGAAAAACATACAATTACAAAAAAATTGACCTCTTCTGAAACAAAATATAGACTGACAACAGTTGGAGAAGCAATTACATTGGTTTGGTTTCCATTTGATTGGATATAGTAAAACAAAAATCCAAAAATAAGAAACCTTACTCTATGATTTTTCTAGATTTTTGAAACCAGAAATAGGAGGGACGTCAGTAGCAGGATAAATAGCAGCATGCTGAAAGTCTGCAGGAGCACTCTATTTCTGCAAGCCAACAGGAAACACATTACTTTGAATTTTATCAAAGATAATCATCACTGAGTTCATGCAAAGTAAACTTGAAACTCATTTTGTTGTTCAGAAAGTGGACATGGCATAGGGAAAGATGCTGGAAAACGAGTTTAACTGCTTCCTCCTGACTGTGATTTCTGAAAAATTGGGAGAAAATGACAGCTGAGAGCTTACTCAGTGCAATACAACAGCTATCAGATAACTCCCAGAAACCATTACAACTATTTTCCAGAACATCACAAAAGAACATGAAGCTTGAATTCTTGAACTTGGGATTGAGGCAGAGTAACAGGTCTTCATAACACATTATTTTCTCTATTTTCTGGATATAAGGCAAACCAAATTGGTGCAGGTGTATCACTGCAAAATTAAAAAAACAGCAGTTATTACTTCTGCTCCATAACTTTGGTTACAGCCACTCCCCATTTGATTAGCAGGTATTTTGACATCACAGCAATTATTTCAGAAGAAACTGCAGCTTTAAAAACATCTTTATCAGTGTTTTAATTCATTCTGTTCCTCTGGGTTGGGACTGTCAACTCAGTTAAAAAAGGAAGATGAAAAACAAGTGCAGAGAATAACAAATGAAATCTGAGAAATAACTCTTTGTGATGAAAATTGTACATCCAGGAGTAGCTCAGATGAGAGACATTTATTTCATCTGCACTGAGAACCAGATTAAAATAATGTAAATTCAGCCGGTGATTAAACAGGTGCTGGTCAATTACGTAAATACTTTAAGAAGAAATTCCACCTGTGCTCTTTTTTTTTGAATAATGAATTAGCCTTACTTCCTTATGAAGTCTAGACCATCATAGTACATTGTGAAATGTGACCCTCAGGCTGAGATAAAATTCTCAATTTAATCAGAACTATATATCCTTTGAAGCTTATGTTAAATACGTAACATAAAGACAACTAAACCTTTATGTCAAAAATATTTAAAGGACAACATGACTAATAGCTTAATTCTCTGGGAGGTCTGACAAGGACCCACAGCAGAATATGGGAGAGATTTCCACCATATGGGAAGCCTTTGATTTCAGTGAATAGTCTACCCACCTCTGGATAAATGAATTTGAGAAGGGACACCAGCCACACTCAACATCTGCTTAAAGAATGAAAAATATGTAAGAAGAGGCTGTGCTGGTTACTGAAAGTTTAGTTCCACAAAGAATATGAAAGAACAGTTTAATCTATACCAGAAACATTCCAATTCAGTATGGAGATTAAATGAATTAATAGTGGGAGTTTTATCCTCAGGGTGGTTCACTGCAGCCCTTCCTGGACCAGGATTGCCATCAGGCATTGCAGGGAGGGATGGGGAAGGAAAAAATCAGTTTAGTGTATCCTGTCACCAGTTACTCTGCAGTACACCAAGACTGGTGTGGGACTCATTTTCTTTTTCAACAGACATGTTGAGAGAATGAGGGTGGGGGCTTGAAGGGAGGAAGGAATGGTTTTATTCTGCATGATGAGATAGTCACACAGGAAGCGTCAAGGCCCAGTGTGAAACTTTTTTCACAGCTGCATTACGATTAGTGAAAAATCTGGTCTGTAAACTGCTGTAAAAAACTCTCTCATCTGCTGGACTAAACCTCCAAGAAAACCACTGCCAAGTAACTACAAGAAGAGTTTTGGTAGAAGGGTTTGGCATGAAGCTTCTTCTCCACCCAAGTTATCTGAAGAAAATATGAAATGCAAAGACATGGGGATTGCACCTAGAGGGATTAGTTTGTTTTACTTTTTTTTTTTTTAACTGTCCAGAGGGAGTGAGCAATATGGGTGCTGAGTTATGCCATGACACCTGTAACATAGGAGAAGTGTCTTGAACAAAATATTGCTAACCTGCAGGTCTGTAGTGCTTTCACTCGTATTTGTTAAATGCTGCACAGACTTACGGCTTTGAAATGGAACTGTGTGTACTTTAACTTAGAGAATAAAGAAAAAGCACTTCAGAACTACACCCAAACAGGCCAGATGAACTGATTGTTTATTAAACATGTAAAATGGAGTTATGAGCAGTACGAACAGAATTTGTTTTGTACACTCCTTAATAAACGGTTAGTGAAACAAAGTATCTGAAGCCTGGAACAGGATGGAGGAGAATGAGCCAAAGTACATAAATTCAAATCTTATTTTTATTCTGCATATCCAATCTGTACAAAGTGCTTCAGACAAAAGTCTGAGCTGTTAGGAGTGAGATTAAATCTCATCCTAAAGAACTTGAAAGCAACTACACTTGAAACAGAAATTCTGTAACTGCTTATAACACATCTTAAATTAGATAGTTATCAATAGTTAAAACAGTATTTATTTCAGAGTTCCAAATCTCTATAAATGTGAGCAAACACTAATAGCCTGACTACTCTGTGACGATGTGTGACAGACCTGTTTTCCTCCAAGCAGCAGTCATGGCAGGACACCTTCACTGCACCATGAATACTGCTTGCTCCAATAACTATAAAAGAAGCCCAGAATGTGACTTTTGCCAGTATCGGGCTATTTCGGGAACTCCAAACTCCACTAACTAAAATCACAAAATATTAATGAAATTATTCCCTTACTTTTGTCAGTATTGATCAAAGCAATCACTAACTTGTTTCCCAGTGAAATGCAGTGAACTCTTAAAAGAGGGCACTCTGCCAATAATAAAAAAATAATAAAGAGCAATGTCAGTAAATACATTCATGAAACAAAAACTAGGTGGTGTCATTTTGCTAAATTGGGTACTTTCTGAGTTTAAGTTTTGGTGTTCATCATTGTTTCAATGACTCTGCCAAGTTTTATGTATTAAAAAACCTTATATGAAGTACTGTCTTTCTAATACAGTGCACATGATGCAGTGGTTTTTTTTTCTTCTTTTAAGAGTACCTTTTTCCCTGTAAGACAGAAGGCAAGGTAATTTTGCATCCGAAAGCATGTACGTATTAATGATGGGGAATGATGAACATAAATAGTTTCCATTTTCACATTCAAAAACAAGTACCTGCAAATTAATGCTAAAAGCAACTGGCCTATAAAGAAGCCCTGTTTCCATGCCAACTGATAACAGAAAGACATGTAATTCAACAAAAAATGAATAACCTACTAAACAAGAAAATAAAGAGCAAGTAGAAGTGGTGGAAATCAAGATCCTGACCATACCCAACTATTTTACAAGGAATAGCAAAGAACACAACAATTAAATTGCAATTTAAGATGTGAATGGTGTGCAGCTAATGGCACTTCATCATTACAATACTTCTAAAAGCTGTCAGTCTCTAGTCAAGAAAAACAGGATCCAGAACACTTCTATCAAGAAGGAGGTAACATTTGTACAACTCTTATGGAGGTTTCATACGAAAGCACCAAGTTCTTTTCAGTGCACATCCTTCAGTAAGATTTTAATTTTTTGTCCTTGAGGCCTTGCTTGGCACCTGACTCACAGACTTGTTCCTGGGTCCTGCAATCAGTCAGCAGAGTTGGTTGCAGAGGGAGGCTCTTGCTTCATGAGTGTTCATTGCAAAATCAGGGACATTAGGAATGAGCAGATATGTATCTGCACACGAGCAGCTCACATGGCCATGTGCATGTATTTATCTGATGTAATTACATTTTTCTATGTGTATGAGCAAAATTCAACTTCACAGCTGATAAAACTGTGCTACCACTAACAGTACTACAGCAAATAAGGAAGCTCATTAATAAAATCATGGTATGTACAGTCCACACACATCAATTTCTATAGGGACAAACTAGACCTAATTTAAGCAAGGAAACTTAAAATACTGATTTGACAAAAATGCTACTGATCTAAATATAACTAGTTCCATGATACTGACATTTACATGCAATAAAACCAGCAGTTTGAGTATATGTTCTTTAAACCTCAAGAAATAAATAACCCCAACTAAAAGGTCCATAAACCCTGTGTTCTAAATGAATACAAACTGAAGACAGGACAGTAAATTCCCGTTTCTTAGTATGTCTTTATTTTATCAAGCAACAGTGCTTTTCTTCCTATTTGGCACTTAAAAACATACTAAAGTCATTAGAGGTTTAAAACAGATAAAAATTATGGTTAGAAAACTGGAAGTTGGAAACACTGCCACTAATGCACTTCAGTAGATTTGAATTTTACCGTTTTGTCACTGTAGCTGAAGTAGAGAAGAGAAAATTACAAGTGCTTCTATCCACCCAACTGACTTCATATTTATGTGAACACAGAGGTTGTTACATGACAATGGGCCTAAACACTGCATGGAAAAATGCAAAGTTCACAGAAAACATCAGCATAGGGACTTCAATCAGTGGATGAAAGAAAATAATGGTACAGCCATGTTCCAGCTTATCCAGATAGCATGAAAGATTAAGGGTTTCAGACTTTCTTCTTCTGTCTATTCAGAATTTACTAAGAACTGAATTTTTAGACGTGACAGTTGCTTGCTGCCCTTTTAAACAGGCATTGATTTTTCTAGGAAAAGCTTTGCCCTTTAAGGGTAAAAAGTATATGAATTCTAGTAATATCTAAGCTGAAAAGTTTTTAAGTCACCAAGAATTTTTTTTAATAAAACCCATGCTCCCATCACAGCTCAGAAAACTATACAGTAAGCATTCAGCATCCCTGAAATTTTTTAGGTCTCACTACATTTCTCCAAACTTTCCCTAAGGCTGGCCACAGCCAACTGACTGTTCTGCAGTTCTTGTACAAGCTGAAAAATTACAATTCAGCTCTGAGGAGAGGCCAAGATTTCTGCATCTTTCTTCATGTATAAACTACTGCTTTTAGGCTTATACACTAAATTCATGTGTGGTATCCTTATAGGGAAAAAAAAAAACTAAAAAAAAGAAAAATCTACACAAAGGCCCAAGATACTGACTATTCCCAACTGATTAAACTCCACATGTAAAGTCATGTATGTCACAATTACCTTTGTGACATGCCAACTCTTCAGAAACTCCTGAAGTACAAAGATATGAATTCCAACAGGGGAAAATGTATTTTAATAAATCCCTATCAATGTGTAATATTACAGAAGTTACAAAACAGCAACTGTGCTGTGGCTGGCTGACAGTACCTGCACTCCCAGCTCCATGCTTCCCTCACAATTAATTCCTGCTATGTTTTGGAAGGACCAGGAGTGACAAAGCTGAGTAAGATGAAAGGTCAGTTCAGCTTTCACACCTTCACCTCTTTTTATCTATTGTCAAAGAATCTCTTCTGTTCTACAAACACCTTTCTATTTTTTGGAGCCTTCTGAAAGACAGTTTCATACTGATGACATCGTTTCACTACCATGGATGAAATCATCCATAGAGTGCATGGATTTTTCACACAGCACCGCCTTGGGCAAGATCTTAAAAGGCAACAGAGCAGAAGACTCCATGTAATTTAAATATGAAGAGAAGAACAATAATGAAATAAAGAAAAAATAAATCATGTTCAACAGAGCAACAACTGGAAGGGAAAACAGCAACAATTTCATGTTCGGCAGCACTTCTTAGCCTTGGCCAGCACTGTCTGTTTATATAACTGAAAGAAAGAATGCTGCCCTGAACTTGCCCATTATCCCACAGAAAAGGTACTGTGGAAATGTTAGCATTTACCTGGCTAACTTCCACATGCTGGCTGAAAAAATGCCCTTTTAAAATTTTAGTCAACTGAAAAATACTCATCAGTTTTTGCATTTTACAATTATTCCAAGTTATGCATAAACTAACACAGGCCTTGAACTAAATCCATATTAAATGGTCATAGTAAGATGATGGACTGCTGTGCAAAAGAAGGAATTGAGGGGTCTCACAGCCATACCAAACAGCCAGTATTGTACTGCTCAAACCACAGCAGCTTTGCTGAAAGCAGGTACATTTCTAGAATAGCAGAAATGTTTGCCATGTCCATAAGAGCACTTGCTGGACAATGAGAGCAGGAACTAAAAAACGGCCATCCCAATTTCAGGAATGCAGCCTGATGCTGTGAAGGTGAGCTGGCAATGTGCGACCAAGATGTTTGAACCTTGCATTCTGTCATACAGGTAACGAGAGAGAAATCCATCTTGCTATGCATCTAATGTCTGCATGGAACCCACAACAGAAACTGCAACACAGAAAAACCATAGAATCATTTAGACTGGAAAATACCTCCAAAATAATGAAGGGCAACTTGACACTATCACGGCCATCACTAAATAATGTCCCAAGTGCCACATCTACAGGTCTTTTAAGTATCTCCAAGGACAGCGCCTATCCCACTGCCCTGGGTAGCCTGCTTAAATGCTTGACAACCCTTTCTGTGAAGAAATTTTTCCTAATATCCAGTCTAAACATCATAATGGAGGTGTAAAGGCAAATAAGGTCTCAACTCAGCCTCCTTTCCTGCAGGATAAACAGCTGGACACACTTCAGCACCTCAATGTATTTTTTGTAGTGAGGGCCCCACAGAAACACACTCAAGGTTTCTCAAGGTGTGGCTCACCAGGGCAGAGGGACAATCAGTGCCCTGGTCCAGCTGGCCACACTACTGCTGATACAGCCCAGGATGCCACTGGCCTTCTTGGCCACCTGGCAACATTGTGGCTCATGCTCAGCCACTCTTGACCACAATCCCCAGGTGCTTTCCCCCTGGACACTTCCCACCCACTCTGCCCACAGCTTGGAGCTGCAGGGGGTTGTTGTGACCCAAGGGCAGGACTTGGCATTTGGCCTTCTCGAACCTCAGACTCATTGATCCATCCTGCCCAGATCCCTCAGCAGAGCCCTCGTGTCCTCCAGCAGGTCAACACTCACACCCAACTCAGTGTCATCTGAAGACTTGCAGAGGGTGCCCTCAATCCCCTCACTCAGGTCATCAATAAGAATATTAAATGGAACTGAAGAGAACCAAGCACAGTTAACTGTGGACTTGAGAAGACCCCAACAAAAAATGAGCAAAAATTCCCTTTCTGTTTTAAACAGAAGGCATTTTTTCTTGCTCTTTTCCATCTGGCACTTCAAGTAGCTGTCTTTACTTAACAGTCATCTTCAAGTTTTAATAAGTCATACAATGTGCAAACTCAAACTGAAAAGAAATTATTCCTTACTTCTTCTCTTCCAAAGTTCAGTGTTAAGTAAAAATAGCTCCCAATCATGTCTCTGCCTTGCATCCCAGCAGGAGCAAGGGTACTCGGTGCTGACACACCATCCCCACATTCCAGTGCACAGCACATGGAGCTGCAGTCTCCTCCTCACCAGCACTCTGATGATTTGCATGCGTGTCCTGTCAAGCTAACTGGCAAAATACAACTTCCCCATTCAAATATACAGGAGGGGTTTTTGCTGTTTGAAGAGGAATTTTATGGTGGCTTTAATGGTGGAAACTACATTTTTAATTTGGAGAAAGCAACCCCTTCAGTCACAGTGGAATGTTTTGCACAGCATTGTGTTCAGTCAAGCCACAGGTTGTGTTTTTAGTAAGTGCATTTACCTTAAGCCAGCTCATAAATGAAAGCTCACTGCCTCTCAAACTGTTTCTGTGACCAAGACACAAAAAAAAATCAATCAAGCACCTCCACAAAGTACCATTAACTAAAAAATCCCATTCTATTTTGCTGCCATTTCCAACAAATCCCAGAGTATTTTCCAGGTAAGCTCACCATCATTTGTATAAAAAGAATGCAGGGTGGGATGTGGCACAGAAAAATTAAGCGAATTATCCCTGGTCACTTCTGAGGTTTCTAACAAATGTGACAGAACCACCATGAGCATCTGGGCCATTCCAAAGCCACTTGGGACACCTGCTACCACTGCCATCTCTGCTCCCCTCTCTCTTCCAATTCCCATGGCAATAATTAGACCCCATTTGCCCTGAAAGTCAGGACCTGCACTTGACTTCAGTACTCAACTAAGATTTTTAGTAATCAGAAACTTCTACAACAAAGAAAACAAACAAGAAAAATCAAAAACCACCCCAAACATACAAACAAACAACTTCAGGAAGGTGATTCAGTTCTCATGTAGGGCATTAAATTCCTAACACAAGTCCTTCAGTGATGTTCCTTTTACAGAGAGGCACAAATCCCACACAAAGCAGCTGTATTTATGCTCAAGTGTGCTTCAAAACTAGAACACACATGCCTAACAATGTCATTGCAAAGTACAAAGTAATTTGGTTTTCCTGATTCCTAAATATCTTAATGCAAATGTGAAATAAGCTCAGTACACTTAGTCCCATTTTACTTAAAAAGAGTTCAAACAGGCTTGCACAACCTTAACTAACTTGATTTAATATCATACTTAAGTAAACACAAGCCATTTCCCAGGTATTACATAGCTTATTCATGGACTACATCTCTCACTATGCACTCCTGTGATCAAAGACATCTTAGATGTGACAGGTGAGGTTATTTACTAGTTATAAAAACAACCACTGTTTAATATTCTTTTTAGAATTAGTCTTCTAAAATGAAAACTAATTTTTATTAATTTTCTTTGAAAATTAATAGACTTCAGAGAGAAGATTAATAGACTTCAGAGAGAAGTCTATGATTTTGACAAAATTTTTTTTTGTTGCACAAAAAAAGAAAAATCTCCTTCTGCCAATAAATCTTTAGGGCACTTCAATAGCTGCTGGAATTGTGTAAATACTTCAGAATATTCATCATTTCTATGAGAGAGTATCCCCAGGACAGCAAAAAACCCCAAATTTCATTTTCAATTTCTTGGGAGGTTTTGGTTTTTTTTCCCCTTGACTGTGGGTCTAAGAGAATAGTTTCTATTTCTGTATTTGCTAACAGATTTTTTAAATGTATTTTTTTAAACAAAGCCACAATGCTCAGAAAAATCACTAACAGAATTTAACAGACTTAAGAAACAGTTCAGATGGAAGATGGTAGCAAAGTTATGAAAATCAATGCAAAACTGCAATATTCACAGTACTTCAAGTTCTCAATCACTGGCTCCATGCAAGACACTCTTTTGTACTTTCTTAATTCAGAGGACTAAGAAAATAAGACTCATGATTTTGGAGAGTTCCCATAATCCTGAGTCCTTCAACTGAGTGGCAGAACTCGTTCCTCAACTGCAAGTAAGGAAACAAACCAATCTTTGAACAACGTTTCGGCAGAAGTGTTATCCTGCAATAACTCAGGTTTAGTGTGGAAGATGCAGCCAGAACCCTTTAGATTTGTGAGCCCACTCCAATTCCCATCAATACCAACCAGAAGCTGAATAATTCAATGTCCTGCAGGATCGAAATGTGCAAAGACAGGAAAAGTTGTGCCTGCAGCTTGCTGCTCTCCTAATTCCTACTAAAAACCTTTTCTATTTCTTTCTCCAAGGAGATGGTTCTCACTGCTAAACACACAATGCTGGTTTTAAATTGTAGATGGCTGCGGGTGGTCACGAGACAAATGCCAAGAGTATTTGCACACCTCTCTATTGCCAGTAAGAAGGAAAATCATCTGGATTCAAGGATTCAAAACACAAGATCTTTTGAACGAAGACATGCTAAGTGAAACACTTGAACAGAAGTCTGCCAAATACAAACAACACACATAACCAGGCAATGTATTGTGAAACCTTTCAAAACCATACAATACTATAGGAATCAAGTAAACTTAAAAAACTCCCCTGCAATACTCTTGTCATAGCTAATTTGTGATTTCCTGTACGCTCAGTACTAACAGCACAATGGAGCCTCTATTGTGGGCCTCCTCCCACAAGCTTTTAAAAAATGCAAGAC
Organism: Chloebia gouldiae; assembly: GCA_003676055.1. NCBI lineage: Eukaryota > Metazoa > Chordata > Aves > Passeriformes > Passeridae > Chloebia > Chloebia gouldiae. The sequence goes on along the minus strand of QUSF01000005.1, from coordinate 41,424,999 downwards.
ATTCTTTTTATCTAGACTGGCGTGGCTAAAATACATCGAGCTCTACATAGATAAAAGGTCATTTTAGACACTGCTTCTGCTCATAAAAATAAAAAATAAAAATGTGCTGCCTGGTGGGGCTGAGTTTAAAGTTCACAAAGGAGCACTGTTGTGGTAGCAAAACTGCAACCATGGATCTCAGGCAGGGTAGATGAAGAAAGACACTTTGGTTTTAGGGCAACAAGAGAAGATTCCACATTGGGAATTCTCTGCAAATTCTACACAATTACAGTCATCTTTGAGAGTCTAGCAGAAGCTGAAAAAAATCAATGAAAATTTGACAGAATTCATGGGATAAAGCAACTGCAGTATTCACTGCAAATCTTGATTGAGGATGAAGGTAGTAAGTCCTTTAGGTGCAAGTAATTAGTTTATGGAGGTACTAAAAACTGATATTGCATACCTTTTATCTTAAAGGATCCTGAAAGCTAACACAAGCCAACCAAAATGAACAAGATTTTCTGCTGGTAGCAGAAACAAAAGACAATAATCCTGGCATAGGACAGGCTGGACTGGGAAAAAAAGCACAACCAGCACAGACAGACTTCCAGTATGCAGGAGAGAATTTGTTGGGGATGCAAAATAAAACATAAAATGCTGCAGAGGCTTTGATCAGCACCTAAATGACCCTTCTTAGTCAGATAATAATGTGTTAAAATGGAATTAGCTGCCCATTTCCAATCAGCATGAGAACACACACACACAATACTGAATTACTCAAGATCACTTCTCAGTAACCCTGATTATGTGAATGGGAAAATCAACTACATGAGAAAGGTTGTGATACACATTAATACTGTTCACTGAAGCACCAGACACACATTAAGATGGTTGGTAGACCACAAATGTGAAAACACTTATTACCCGGTTGAAAATAAACAGTTTAACATATCTGGTACAACACATTAAAGTGAAAAAATACTTAAGTATCAGTTTAAGAGTTTGGAAACTGGCTTGTGGTTATCTCTGATAAACACTTTTGTCCTGCATGACTCTGCAAAGACTGAAGCTATGCACTCAGCAAGAGACAAACTGGCTGCAACTATCTAATGAAATTTGACTCATCTGGGAATTTTGATTAAGTGCTCCACACCACTGTTTCTGCTAAGCCATACATTTTCCTTGCAGGATTGAGAGTGCTGCAAATATGCAAAAAGCAATATAAATTTTGGACTGTCTGGCTTAAAATAGAAGGTTAATTCTGAAAATTCATATTCAGGTAAAAATACCATAAAAGCTGATGGAAACTTTGCAATTATGAATTAAAGGTACAGGGATCTGCATCATTGGCACAGTCATTACCGTCTGTCAGCCCCCAGCAGCACCTCTTGCTGACTGTAAGTCTGACTAAGAGCTGCCTGGGGCAGTTCTCTCTTCCTACAAACCCTCCTGCACATCAGCCCAATCCAACTGGAGAGCACACATCCTGGTACAGCTCCTTTCTGGCTCATTCTCCCAACTTCTGACTCACCCAAGTGCTATGATGACATTTTGCAGAGTGAAAAAAATCTATGTGTAGCAGCAGATGATGAAAATCCCCTGCAGTGCTGCTTCTCTCCTGGCTCTTTTCTGAGCTCTGCCTGGCCACTGCACTGTCCGAGCACGCTGCAGGAGAGCCCCAGGCCACTCCTCTGCCTGGCCGGGCACACGGGGCACGCTCCTGCCAGAGGACAGGAACACATTGATGGGAATGCAGCAGGGACAGCCTTGGAGACTCCTACTTGCCATTCCTGCTGCCATCACATGGCAGCCACGGGCTAATTTTCCTATTGATCATGTTTGGAGGGTGGGAGAGAAGAACAATTTGCCACATAGCAACAGCAGTGAAGCCAGCTTCCAGAGGCTCTGCCATGAGCAAAACTGAAAGCAGGACCACTCTCTTCTGCTGCCCCAAGAGCTCAGCTTTCCTCAATCACTATCTGCTGTGGTTAGACCCTGCCCTGACTGCCCAACAACCTTCTGCACAAACCCAGACACATTCAGGTAAATGTGCACAGCACTGGGCTGCCCACTGTGGTTTCTCCCAGGACAGACATTTCTCACTTCAGAAGGTCACGCGTGAACCAAGCACAGAAGGTGTCAAAGCAACGCCCGCTCTGAAAGGCAGCAGAAGTTGTGCTCTTGCCATGTTCTGCAGGATGGTGTGAGAATTCATTGCTATTAAAGCTTTCAGCACATCCTGCCAGGACAGAACTCCCACTCCCCTCGTCACAGGGTGTGCCTGTGTCCCACAGCACAAGACGGAATCTATCAAAAAATGATGGTGCTGTTCAGGAAGACTGTTAGAGCACATCCAACAATACAGACTTTGGGCTGCACACAGGAATCTGGAACTGTGACTCAAGTCAAGTAAGAAATGTTTCTCTGCTTCCTTCCTTTTTTGTGAGTTGGCATCAGAGCTCCCCTAAATAGACCAAAAGGAGAGGAGGGGTAACGTGGTGAGCTCTGGCACACAGGCAGAAAGCGTGAACAACTTTCACTGCAGACTTATGTAACTTTGCTGGTGGTGACACAACTTGCTGAAGGGTGGTTTAGGCATGGATAAGGGACATCCACTGACCTGTAAATAGAACTATTAGAATATGCCTTGAAATACCTCATGTAAAGCAAAATTATATAATCACATTGCCTCGTGCTTTAATACTTAAACAACAAAGGCTTCATATGCAACAGAAATGAAAGCTTTCTATTAATACCTCGACTTCAGAATTAGCTGAACAATTGTCCCCAGTCCCCAGGGACAGCTTTTTCTGCTTTCTGCATAGGATCCCTTCTGGCTGATTACCCTGGAAGGTATACTGCAAAGAAGCTCCTCTAAAAGCCCCTTGAAAAAGGCAGGTATAAAAAAAAAGATGAAAATGCATGGATAAGCAACAGTCATCCAAAATAAATACCAGCATGAAACATGCTATTGTATTAGCTACACTTAGTTCAAAGAAAAAAAAAAAATTAAAAATCAAACAATGTCAATTTTCAATTATGTTGATTAGAAACAAGCTGGATAATTAGTAAATAGAATAATAATATAGGAAACATGATATGTTTGAAATCAAGTGACAAAAATATTCCAGAAGAGAGAACAAGCTAATTCATAATCTTCCCCCAAAATTAATTTCTCATTCTGCTATAGCAAACAAACACTTTGTTTTGCACATCAAAAAACAATTAACCTATTCATCTAAGGCACAGATGTTTTTCAGGAAAGGTTTTTTTTTTTAGCAATTTTTTTTAATTTGGTGTTTAATTTTACCTTGTGATTTTTTTTAATTATTATTTCATTACTGCTGAACACCCACAGGGGTAAAGGCCTGGGTTAAGACAGGTATGTACCCATGGGCCATTTTCAGCGGGCAGAGCCTGCGGGTGGGGCTGGGGAATCCAGATCCAGATCCTCCCATCCCAAGAAACCACAGATTGCAGCTACCGTGTGGCACAATGAGGAGGGCAGGGACTGTTTCCTGCTCCTCAAGGAACCAGACACTTCTCTGGTCAACTTCAAAAACAATCTCAAGTTTTTACCCACTTCAACCACCAAGCCAAAGCTGAACACCAAAGGGCCCCAAAAGCACCAAAACCTAACCTCATCTGGGGACCTGCAGCGCCTTTCTCGTGTCATGAACAATTTGGGATGCACCACCACAGGAGGCCACACACCAGCTTCAGTCAGCCAACACTCAGGTGTTGCCACATTCCCCAAACACTCCTGATCACATTCATCATTTGAGGATTACTGTGTGCTCTGGAAAAGATCCTGTCCTAATCACAGCACAAAAATCCCAAACCACAACTGGAAGCGCCGTCGCACTTCTCCAGTTCTCCCAGAGGAATATGGTGAGGGAGCAAAGGGCTACGTTTCAGCAGGAAATGTTAATTTTAGATTTATCTGCAACGCATGTTTTCCTGATCAATTCACAGATTTAAATGAATCATTGTTTTTGCTCCTGAGGCAGTAGGGGAGAAAGAGACTCAAAACTACAGCTGGGAATTTGTCTTCCCGAACTGTAGATCCATTGCTCCTGTGTCTGGGAATGAGAAAGCATGTGCAGCTGAGGAACTAAGGCTACAGGGCTCTGTACTACAACTTTTATCCTCACCTTAAATTTTAGGACATGCATTAAAAGCGTAACTTCATCTCTAGTCTCACACTAAATAAATAATTATGGGGCCAGGAGGTGAGGGAGCCTCAGAGGAGGCTGCTACACTGCTGCACTGCCAACTGCTCTGGGATTTGAAAGCTTGACACATGCTGGAGTATCACCTCATCAATGTTCCCAGCTGGCTTGGGAGGCAAAAGCCTGACTACTACTCAAAGGCAGGTCTCACACATGAGCAGCCAAGTGCTCCAGATAAGCTTCAAGAAATACTGTTATTACAAATGCACTGTACGTAAGTCAAAACAAAATGGCAACAAAAACTTTTAGCCAAAACATCAGCACAGTTTCAAGTTTTAATTCTCTTATGTGAAATACCACTGTATTTCACATTAGACAATTAAAAAGACATTAAAATCTGTGCCTTTCTACATACTCACTACTGCTCAAACTGTTTTCTGGTAAAATAAGCTTTTTTACTTTGTTTTTTCATATTTACAGTATTCACACAAAACAAGGTACTTCGGGAAAATGTCAGTTTTTTTCCCTAAAAGGGATGACCCAGCCTAGTCAGTGATCTGCAGTATATGTTCTTATTTTATAAGGAGGGATTGACTTTATGTTTCAAAACGTTGGCAAGTGCACTACTGTATCTGTATGACAGCACTTCACAGCGTGCAGCCCAATCCTAATCTCTCGGATCACACTTTTGGCTAAGAGCTGCAACCCATTCTGTTTACACTGCAAATAAAACAACAGCTCTCAGAAACGGAGAGATTAATAAATTGCAGGATCACACATTTCTAACAAAGGGCAGACACTATTTTATCTTTATGATTCAGAAAGACAAGTCAAGAGGTAGCCAAACTGACAAGCGTAAGGGCACCTGCAATTTATTTTATCATACTATCAGAACTCCACAGGATGACAAAGTATCACAGCATATATAATATTTACGATGAGGAGCTTTCTGCATGCAGTGTGCTGTGTGCTCAGAAGCTGCATGCTCCAGCTATTCCTTAACTACATATGGCAACATTCAACTGCAAAATTCACAAAGGTGACTGGAGTAGTTTATTTTCAAAATAGCAGTTTCACTGACTAAACTCTTCTACTGAGCATGACTACAGCAGTTGTCTGGATTATTACTGCTTTAATTGCCAGTTCAGTAATGAAATAACACACTCCCTGATGGAGAAACACTGACTCTGTGTTATTTGGGGTGGGGGGGTATGGGGGTGCATGTTTACAGAAGGACAGAGAACATACCACTGACTCTGCATCAATTTACACCCTCAGTGCCATCAAACGAACACAGAGAAGCTAAATTCATGCCCCAAGTATTATTCTATTTTAACAATGACAAAAATGAGGGAACAGTTTAACTCTCCCACTTTCTCTCATCTGTTTATGAACTGCAGCCACTTCATAAACACCCATTTCTTGTCCAGGCTGGAAAAGAGGCAGGTTGGGGGCAGAGGGTTGTTTGTTTCCTCTTGGTTTGAGATACACCAATGAGTTGCCAATGGGCAAAATATTTTGTCACTATCTCACTCTAGGGATGGCTGACATAATAATAAACTGAAGAGGATGCTGTCAAACATTAAGGAATTCCAATATTGAAATCTTGCTGCCTTTGGGGGTCAATAAAGAGCAACATTATAAAAGACACTAAAGTTAGCAGTTTGGGCTGCTAATTTTACATGCCTGCTTCACCAACGCACAGCTAAAAATAGATAAAACAGATAAGAGCACAGAACAAAGAGATGCACTGGACAATTATCTTTCTGCTAGCAGTCTAATTTATCCTCAGCTGTTTAACCCTTCTTATTTATAAAAGAAATAGATTTTCAAACTATTATTTAATGCAATCTCAATTAGGAATTACTAAAGAATGTTTTATTTTTCTTAGTATTTTCTTGTTCCCACCCTAGTAGGACAGAATAATGAGATTTAAAATATTTTAATAAGGGCATCAGGCTACTTGCCAAGGGGCTCGAATACTAAATAAGAATATTTACATCTTTTAAGACCCTGGAGGAGTAATCAGTGCCATGCTCTTAAAACACAAATATGACAGTTTATTTTAATTCAGTGGAAAAGAAAGTACACACTCACTTCAGTTTATTAGGCCTCATTATTTTCAATGAGGCTAAAGGGATGATTATCTTTAGCTGCTCCAACCTGGCCTAAAAACAAACATTCTTCCCGGTAAGGACAATACTTACTAAAATATAAGGCATTGGGAAATTGTTCAATTTAAGTTACAACAGGTGAAATTTTAAATGACAGCACTGATAACAATATTTTCTACCATTATTCTATCCAGCTCAGTTCTATGACTTAAATCCTGACTTTCGAATTAAATTTTTAGAGGAAAACAAAGCAGCAGAGCAGTCTGACTCATATCTACACTGTAAACAGGCTTATTCTATGCTTTGTAGCCTTCTTTTGGTAACATTTCCTTACAAAATGATAACGTTTATAAACAGAATCGACATTCTGTCTCCTTATGTCTGGGGGCAGGAAAAAAAAATCACCTTCAAATTAACATGACAATTTATGCCCAGCAATTCTGGAGGCATCACCCTGTGCATATTATTCACGTTACCTTAAAAACAACAGCATAAACGCATGCTTTAAAAAAAAAAATAAAAGCAGGGGAAAGACGGAAACAGAGAAATTGAAATTTAGGGTGAAGAGCCTTACCTCTGACACACAACCCGTCCGCAGCTCTGCCAAAACCACCCCACCAGCCAGGCCTTAAGCACTTTTTTACAGCAATAAAACGCCGCTTTTAAACTTCCTGTTTACCCAAACACCGGCCCAGCTTCCCCGCAGCTCGGAGCCGGCATCGCTCACCCCACGAGCGAGACGGGGCACGGACACCCCAAAGCCCTCCCGGGGCACCCAACACCCCAAAGCCCTCCCGGGGCACCCAACACCCCAAAGCTGCCCCAGGGGCACCCAACACCCCAGAGCTGTCCCGGGAGCACCCAACACCCCAAAGCTGCCCCGGGAGCACCCAATACCCCAAAGGTGCCCCAGGGGCACCCAACACCCCAAAGGTGCCCCAGGGGCACCCAACACCCCAAAGCCCTCCCGGGCGCAGCTTCAGCGCCCTTTGAGTTTGGTACTTCGGGACGGCTCGCACCCCCCGCCCCTCGTTTTTTATTTCCCTTTATGCTCTCACCCAACCTCAAAAAGCAGCCACCGGGCAAAGTCGCGCGGCGCTGCGGCCCCCGGGCAGCCGCGCTGCCCGCGGCGGGGCCCGGAGCGGCGCTGACGGGCACACAAAGCGCGGCGGCCGCTCGTGTGTGTCCCCCCC
>QUSF01000005.1:41320331-41407541 GCA_003676055.1 Chloebia gouldiae | reverse complement strand
GGGGGAGGGGGGCGTGGGGGGGGAGCGGCCGCCGCCGCCGCCGCCGCCGCGCCCCCCCCAGGCTCGATCTCCTGGTTCTAGGCGGGCGCCGAGACGAACGAGACAGCGGGGCGGGCGAGCCTGGCTCGGCCGCGCGCAGCGAGAGCGGGAACTGCCCTGGGACGCGATGTCGCCACTGCTTTGTTTTGTTTTGTTTTGTTTTTGTTCAAACTTCGGCAGAGTTAACGCCGGCTGCGTTCTCAGAGTCATGGAATGGGTCATTTTGGGAGGGACCACAGCGGGTCAGCGAGTCCAGCCTCCCTGCTCAAACAAGGTTTTCTCAGAGCGCATGGCTCAGGATTGCATCCAGACGGGTGTGGAACATCTCCAGGGAGGGAGACTCCGCACCCTCTCAGAGTGTGCAGTCACTGCACAGCGAAGAAGTTCTTCCCCAAGTTCAGCTGGAACTTCCTGCCCATCACTTTCTGCCCGTTCCTGGCATCCCAAAACATCAGCACCTCTGGTGTTTCCCTGTATTTGTAATTCGGCTATGGCTTTTCCCTCACGAACTAACAGGAGTGAAAACAAATAAAGCCAAAACGCTCTAATTTTGCCGTCGGTGAGGGTCAGTGCCTCCTGCAGCCGCCCCGAAGAGCCCCAGAACGAACCCCGCGGTCTCCGCCGGGTCGGCACCGCCGCGAGCGGGGCCCGCTCTTACAGAGAGCAGCGAATTGCCCGAAGCCGACGAACCCCAGGCCGATTCCCGCCCACGGGAACGCGCCCATCGCGCCCACACGGCCGCGGTCCCGCGGGGTCAGCCCGTGCTCGCCATGCCCTCCCCGCCCCAACAGCGGCGGCGGCGGCCGACGCAAACCAAAGTGGCGGCGGCGCCCCGCGGCCGCTGGGTCGGCTGACGGCGGCCCCGCCCGGGCGCGGTGCGGGCGCGGCGGCCGCCATGGCCCCGCCGCCTCCCGCCCCGCGGCTTTTCTCTCCTCAGCGCCCGGAGCTCCGCTCCAGCCCTCCCAGAAACTTTCTGTTGGCACAGCTGCCCCTTCCTCCTTCCCAGCCGCGGGCGGGAAGCGGAGCCGCGGCCGTTCGCTCATCCGTCCCCACCCACAGCCCAGCCCGGCAGCGAACATCCCTTCTCTGGGATTTTCCAGAAATAAAACAATCGTTTCCTGTCAGCAAACGGCCCCGGCCTCCCTCAGGGACCCGGACCCTCTCGGATAAAGAGAGACACTCCTGGGTAGCAAACAAGAGCAATTCACTGGGAGAACGGACAGGGCTGTAGATTTTTCCCCGGGGTTTTTGTGAGTTGGTTTGCCTGTGAGGGGAATATTTGAACCCAGAGGTTATGAAGGGTGGTTTCAGCCTCCGAGTGATGTGGATTTCAGGAATCCGTTCAGGGCACAACTCAAGGATTTTAGCATACAGACAGCCTCCAGCAGTTTGGCTTCAGCTCCCTAGTAACTTGTTTTCCCGCATCATTTCCCAGGTAGTGTGTCCCTTTCATGGGATTATCCACCGGGACTGGGAGGTAACTCCCAGGACAAGTTTATGCAGCCTCTGACTTATCTTCATTTTCCTCCTGTATTCCTGGGAAAGCCTTTTATGGCTCAGCACAGACAGCTCAGACATCCCTCAAAGAACAGTTTCCCTAAATTCTCACTGTGCATCACTAGGGCAGCATCTAGCCAAGCGCCTCATGTGGGGTTTGTATAAATAAATTTGGGTTTAATCACTTTAAAGTGGCTAACCACTTTATTGCCATTTATAGATGTTAACAAAATATAAAAACACATACATATCAAAGCTCTAAGGAGAAGATAATTATTTTTTTCTCCCTCACTGCTTCAGTTGCCATGTGGCAAAGTATCAGGAATGAGCATTAAGGGGGTCAGACATACTTAAACCACAAGAGAAATATCTGTGAATACCAATATGGATATGAAAATCTCCAGAAAAAAAATAACTAGAGGAAAAGGAAAAAAATCAAAAATGAAATTAAGAATTCAGTTGCATTTTTTAATAGAGAGACATAAACAGATCCAGGCACTGAGACCATGTCCTCAGTGGGGTTACATGACTGGGCAAATGTTTAGATCTAAACTGGAACTGCTGCTCTGGGGAGGGAGGGGAGTGTGGCGCAAAATATTATGACAAGGGGAGTGCTCTAAGTGAGGATAAGTTGGCATGATGAACAGATGGAGGATTCAATAACAGGAGGTTATTAATACTGCAGTTTGGTATTCTCCACGCTACTTCGTGAAGGGATTCATATGCTTGCTCTTTTTCCTTTCTGATTGTACACAGACCTAACAAATACACACTGTAGGTAACACGGACTCAGGTCCCTCCTGGCACACCCATCACAAGTTCATGCCTCCTGGGAAAATATCCTTGGCTGGATCCTCAGCTGATGCTGACTGGACCAAAAGTGTTCCCTCCAGCAGCAGCCAGCCCAGTTGTACCTGCTGAAGGAAAGAGGTTATCTGGCCCCATGTCCCAGCCAAAAGGTCTCTGCACCCTGCTCGACAGCTGCCACGAGGCACCTGCTCTACAGAATAAACTGTGCAGACTCTCAGGATGGAAAAGAACACTAAATAACTCAAGCAAAATAGAAGTTTTCCATCCAGTGTTCTTTCTGCTTCAGAAAATGCAGCTAATTTCCCCCCAAATTCAGCCCTCCTCCCTTGCATGGCTGCCAGTGGCCTAGTTTTGGACTGGACATGAGAAAATCCAGCAGCAGAAGAGCTGACTCCAGCCAAGCCTCCGGATGCCCCCATCCATTTTGCTTCCTGCTTTCTTCCAGCAGCTCGCCTCTGGATCACCTCACCTTCAGTCATCTTCACAATTTTTACACCACGGCTCACAGAGCTACAATATATCCTCCACAAAGCCTAACAATCCCCGTCCTCTTACTGCATTTGGGCACTCCTGTTACTGCAATCTCTTTTTTCAACAGCAGTGTAACACAGCTGAGTGTCTTCTGTGCCCTGCACTAAGAATTAGGGCATTTTTCAAAGCCCCCCAAACTGCTTCTTGGCTTCGTAGGAGTCAGCTGGAGGAGCACATGTGCTGCAGAGCAAATACATTGTTTTAAGTGTATCTGTTAACAGCCACATGTATAATTTAAGTACAAGTTTTATTCCCCTCAGAATGGGCAATCATAAGGGCATGACCTTGGGCTTTCACAAATTCAGAGCATTAGGGTTCACCATCTTTAGCAGATGTGACTTTACTGAAGATGACTTACTTTAGTGAAGATACTGAAAGAGGAAGTTTTACTGTTTTACCCCCTAAGCAATGAGCCAAGATACATGTTGAATGTTTGCTGAAGTGTGTAGCAAGGTTTGACAATTTTCTTACACAAAGATACTGCTATTGTGTGCTTACAGATTTTCTTTGGTTTGTCACAGCCGTGCGTGCTGGTTCTTTCATGCATGATTTTGCTTTGTTATCAAACAGACGTCATTCATTGTAACAGTTTTTAAAGCCATAAATTTAAAACCTTTATGCATTTTTAATCAAAATGCAAGATTATGTTTCAATGGAATATCTTAACTTTTGTCAACAGTAAATCTTGCAGATGCTATTATGAGACACTAGGAGAGATTTATGTCAGAAGAAAAGAATGGTTGGATAAAGCGGGCCCAACATTTGACCTTTATCCTAAAATAGATGGTTTAAATGTATAATCAAACAAAGTCAATACAATTTATTTAAAATCTGTAAAGAAAACTTTGTTTGGATTAAAATATTTCCTTAATTCTTTCATTTAGATCCTGAGAAGCATTTGTTTATATAACACACACAGAGATCAGCCCTACTTTGATTTTGCAATTGAGTATTTCAATTACAGTTTCTTTTATTTTTAGTTATAACTTCCCCTGTGTGCAACTTCCCACTTCAAGAAGTCAGTGCTTTCTGGTTCATGTGAAAATAATTTTGGAGAAAAATCTTCAGCAGGTTTTGAGGGGAAAATGGGAAAAAAAGAATAATTGACTAAAAAGAACCACCTAATCTTTAAGAAATTGCGGTCATTGCAAGCATGAAATAAAATAGAGGACATTCATCTACTGTTAGAAAGAAGGTGAAGGATGAAAGTAGTAGGTTTAAGTTCCACTTAATGAACAAGAAGTTCAGCTGTGTCAAGCCTTCAAAGTCATTTTTAAAATGCCAAATGTGTATTGCTCCTTGCTTAGATTGGAACAGCTCTACTAGCTGTATGCTGGAAATACGAAGTGAAAAATCTTGTAGTGAGCTGCATGAATGGAAGAATACATTCCCTTCAAGCCACTGAACACAAAAAAACCTCTCCTGATGTTATCTGTATTAAGTGACTAAGGGATTTCTTCTTGTTCTCATCCTCTTCATAAAAGTGCTAAAAACATAAGAACCAGGGTGGAATTCAATCCTCTGCATTTTCTGGTTGCCATGAAATGAGACATATTATTTCCAATCTAGTCAGGAGGAGTTACCAAACCATCTCCAGGATGGTCTGTGTTCTGGCTGAAGAGAAAAAAGAGATACAGATGAACAGCAGAAGAAACCTATCAAGAACCATTAGTGGATGTCAGCCATTGTCCATCTGTTCACAGTGGAATAAATCCAGACCTGAAGAACAATTGCAACCTGCCCCATATGGCTCGCTCCCTTCTGCACTGGCAGGGCTGCTTTGGGGATTTGACATTGGATGAGGTAAAGGAGAAGCAGTGCAATCTGTGTTCCCAGGAATGAACAGCCAATTAACACGAGAGGACAAAATATGGGTTAGTGACCTGGGGAAGGTTTTCTCCTCCTCACCTGTCTGAAATCTTGGAGCTCATTCAAACTGTGTAACTGGCATAGCTGAGGGTCCTGCTGTTAATGAAATCTTAAAAATTTACATTTAGCTACTAACAAAATTCTGGGGACAGTGGGTATCCCTCACTTGGTGAGCCCACAGATCCAATTGTCTCTCAAAGTGTTAAAGAAGGCATTTAGAATATATTACACTCACATTCCATTAAAAATTATAATGCACTATGCTTTTAACATAATGAACCAGTGTAACAACATTCTGCATTTACTTTTATAGAACTGGATTATTGAGTAGTAATTTACTTCTCAAGTTTTAAATCAGTCTGGGCCTGGTCATGAAGCAAAGTGCTATTTTTTAGATAATTAATGGAAGTAGGCTCTGGCCTATGCAGAATAGTTATGAAATCTGACTGTCTCTTTAGAATTATAATGAGAACCAGATACTCTTTATGGTGTTGCATTCTGCATGCAAAAAAACAAGCTCTACAAATTAAGGCCAACTGAAGGGATCAAAACCCACAGCTCTATAGTAGGTTCAATAACCTGTTTCTTGGAGGCAATTTCACAGGGGATATGGAGAATAATGAACCATCCACTGGCCTAAACAAAACCAGTGGATATCCTGGGTGAACTTCCTACTGCAGGTGTCTTACTGGGCTGCAGTGTCATTTGCACTCTACTATCCTCCACCTCCTCTTGAGTTCTAACACACTTGGCATCTTATTTTTATCAAAGTTGCACAACAAGTAGCCAGGGAAAAAAGCAAAAAATTGTATCAGAGATAGTTTTCAAGTTCCCAAACAATTATACTTGCATTTGTGACTGTAATTCATTCACTAGGTGGCATAGAAAGCATCATACTTCCTTGTTTCAAACACGCACCACAAGACTGAGGATGCCCTCAAGAAAAATTAAACACATATGAAATGAAAGCCACATCTCACTAAGAGTTTAGCTAGAGACTTTTCTCTGAAAGTTAGCTCAAGTCTTACCCATCTGAAAAACCAGCAAGGATACTAAAGGATGAAAAAAGCAGAACAGTGTTACATGAAACTGGCCATTTGCTACAAAGGACCTTAAGCACAACCACACACAGGGATTATGCACGTTTATGACATTGAAATGAACTCTCCTGCTTTGTCACATTTACTCGGGATGATGACAAGGTACCAGGCTTGAATTTCATCCTCTTCCAAACTGAGCACTGCTTTGTACCACCACGAAATACTGCACTACCAGCATTCCACTATCACCTACTGCTAAGGTAAGAGAGTGGTTCATTAGTGAGCAAAAAGTGACCTCTAGTGAATCCCCACACCAGCTCCTGAGACACACAGCACCTCCCTGGCTGTCCCTGACTGATCACATCCCTGCCCAATTAAAATCTGATCATGCTGCACCCCAACACCAGTCAGCAGCTGCACCCCATCAGTCAAGCACTTCGGGTACCTGCTGTAACCCACACTGTGCACAGCAGCTGTAACAAACAAGACACTGGCACATTGGAAAAAAACCTGAACAGATTTGTCTTGACACAGGAAAATCTGCCCACTGATAACTGCTAGATACTTTAACGGACGACAACAAAACATGCAAACTCTACCTGGAGATTAAAATTATTTAATTTAGTTTAAAAACTAGTATATCCAGAAATTTGCAAACAAAATGAGAAAAGCATCCTATTAAATATGTAAAAATAATACCAATGTTAATGATCTTTGCACTCTTAAGAATTTTTCTTAAGAAAACAGGAAAATTAGAGTAGAGTAAGCAAAGAGATGGGCACTGAAAATCAATTTCATATTTACAACATACAGAACAATATACAGGCTAGGCAATCCATTACAGCGAATGATCAATGGTTTTAGACCAGTAAAAAGAAGCTAGCAAGGTTTCATGTGTAAAACACATACTCCATTAGCCAAAGAAACACATTCCATGTTCTCTGCCTCCATATACCTGGCAACACATCAATACTTTTAACCTTCTCCTAATACATGTATCTTTTCCTAACAAACATCTATTGGAAGTTATTGAGAAGCCCACCTTTTTGCTTTTATTAAGCCAAAATACTCTTGTGCAGGTGTTTTACCTCCTATTCTCAAGACTTAAAACTGAATAGCTGAAAAGTAAACTGCAACTCATCCCTATTCAAGACTCCCCAAGATATAATTCAGATCTGTAAGGGACATCAATTTATGTGATTTACAGAGTGATGTGAAAAAAAAATTAAATATATTGGAAACAGTCCCTTTGTATAGCTAAATAATGAGAGAGCAGCATGTTCTCCTAGCAGAAAGATCACACTACTTATATTCATGTAACACAGAATTTCACTACAGAAGCAAAGGCGATTCAAAGAGGTGATAATCAGTAGCAACAGATTTACTGCTATTTGAGCTGATCTGTTCTGCCAAATACCCTGACTTACAGATTAAGGCAGCACTGAGCATTATGATAGGATGGTATTATTTAAAGATTAATGGATAAACTTTCCAAAGGCCTTATCATAGTACATGAAGAAGATACTGCAGAGGGAACACATCTCATGGAAATGTTTGCTAAATCATTGTCTTTTTAACGGTTCAATTCCTCTACACAGGAAAACGCCATCTGACAGGGATGTTTTGTTGAATTTGTATCACAGCACAGCACAACTCTGGTCCTACAAGTGTCTTCTGGGAACTCCATCATCTCACAACAACCATTAGTCTCGACACAGCAGGATCACTGGTGCAATTTTAAACACAGCTCTTGTGCCAGGCAGGCATTGGCAAGGTGGCTGGGCTGACACATCTGCAGCATTTGTGATTCACAATGGCACTGTGGAAAGCCCACAAAGAGTTCATCCTGAGCTATAAACAGAATTGTTTGAGATCACTGACTGCAGCCATCAACCCAGCCCTGCCAAGGCCACCAATACACCGTGTCCCCATGTGCCACATCTACATGTCTTTTAAATACCTCCAAGGACAGTGACTCAACCACGGCCCCGGGCAGCCTGTTCCAATGCTTGGGCATCCATTCCATCAAGAATTTTTCCCAATATCCAATCTAAACCTCCCTGGCACAACCTGAGGCCACTTCCTCTTGTCATGTCCCTTGTCCAGGTCCTTCCCCTGAGTCACCTTGCCATAGAAAGAGACGGGGTTGGTCAAGAAGGACCTGCCTTTCATAAAGCCCAGACTGAGGAGCCTCCAGTTCCCAGATCCTCCTTCAGGCCCTTCTGGTGGATGGGTGTCGTGTTTACAAACCTCCAGACCCCTGGGACCTCCCCAGTGAGCCAGGACTGCTGGGAAATTATAGAAAGTGGCTTGCAGAGCAAAACAAACAGCATTAAAATAAATTCTGTGACAGTTTTGAAAGGTAAATTTCCTGGAACAGACTATTGAGTAGAAGAAGACTTGGAACATTTTGTACCTTTTGAAAGCAGTTTCAATTAATGCAGACCATGTTGCATATCTTGCTTTTTTTCTTTTTTTTTTCCTCATTTATTTCATCAAGACAATTACTTGGTTTCTTAACATATGCTGTCTTTTTCATGAAGCAGGATATATTATACTGCTTTTATGTAATGAACTATTATTTTTCACTACACTGATCTACTGATCTACTTGAACTACTGATCACTTGAACTACAAGATCACAAGTAACACAATGAACATTAAAAATCTGCAACACTAATGCAATTAACAATTTTTAAGTTTTCATTTTTATCACATAATTTCAAGATCTTAAGATATATAAAGCCTATTTTTTTCCTTCTAATTCTTATAGTTTCTTTGGGTCCTGAATAATCAGCTGAAGAGTCAATGATATCAGAATACTCTCTTATTAATTTGTATTATTTTATGTATCTGGAAGAATGATTACAGTACAGGCTTGTACATCACCACAGGAAGAAGAAAGTTCAGCAGACATAGACAAAAAGGGAAACACTTCCATGCAAACAGATTGGGTTCTTAATTAAAATGATTTGATACGCCTTATGAACAGTGCAAGTTATATCACAGATGATGAAGTTACCTTAGGAAAAATGTACTTTAAATTAACTACTGGAGGCTAAAGACAACTGAGCTGTAATAATAAGTAAATGTATATAGATAAGGTATAAATAATTAATTCTCTGTTCCTGAAAGACCTGGAAACAAATGGGAACACGCTGTGTATTGCTGTACTGTGCTGATCTCTAACTGAAGTGGCTTCCGAGACCCATGACCCAGAAAGGTTAAAGTTTGTGTCTTTCCCAGAGGCTGCACCTCTATGATTAACATTACAGAGAAGCCCACATCAGAAAGAACTATCACAAGAGAGGAATGAACAATAATTCATGGAGATAATAAATAGTCTAAGGAGAAAAAGAAAAACAACCCTCCTCTGCTTCAATTAGTATTTTGAAAGTTTTTCTTTTTATGCATCATAACTGTAACTTTTATTAAATACCAAGTACTGAAGGAGATGATTTATTTGTTTTTTGAGGTTTTACAGTCACAAGCAGAATTAAGTGTTCCCACTCTATTCCTGAATCTTTCCTGACAAGAGATTTCCAACTCTCCTAAAATCTATGGTTGTTTTCAGATGTAGACAGATGTCTGAGAGGCCATAGGCTGAGGTCATCAAACTCATCTCATTTGTGACCTGAGCTTAGTCTCTTGGCTCTCTTAAAAAAAAAGAAAAAAAAAAAAGGGGCTGAGGGGGGGCAGGGGAAGGGAAATAATGGAAGGGAAAGGACACCAAAGAAATTGTTTACTAATTAATCTAGAAATTCTTTATCTAGTTAACTCTTAATCTAACAGTACGTGCACAGTTCGGTAACATAAAGCCAAGATGATGCACATTGAGAAGATATATAATATATACTTGGTGATCTATCGTACACTGCTCCTCACAGCCTAATTATTGTTTATGGCATTATTAGCAGTCAACTGTCTGTTATTTTCTGCACATCTAACCAACCAGATTTTCAAGAACTCACATTTAAATCTCATTTCAAAGGCCATTTTACTGCATTGAGTTAAATTGCTTAAATTTATATGTATTTTACATAAACCTTCATTTATCAACAAACGGCTCAATTTCTTGGTTCTTGAAATATTCAAAGAAAAAGAAGTACAATGCTGATGCTGACATCATTTTGGCTGCTTAAGGGAAGATAAAATTGGGTCTCTCAAAGCTGCAGGCAAAATACTACAATGGATAACAAATATTCCTTGTGTATACATGATTGGAACGGCTGTCTCCATTGGGCACTGACTGTACATTGTGGAGCACAGAATGGATTCAGAGAATATTTTATTGTTTGAGTCAGTTCATGTGGACATGCAGTATTCAAACAGTTTACTTTACAATCACTGCTACCTGCTCTCTGACCCCAGAGATGCCTTTTTGCTTAAAACAACCATCAAACCTCCAAAACACTACAGAAATCCACCACATAAATAAATAAATATATATACTCATGGAACAGGGGTCTATGTAGAAAAAAAGCAAAGATTCAGTGATGGCAAATTTTCTGAATCTTTTTCCCTGTGATGGCTGCAGGCTAGTCTAAATTTTTACACATAATCCACTGTTAGGATCAACACTGTTTCTGTTCTGCTCTTAAAAAAAAACAAGAGGAAAGGAGAAAAGAGGTTTTGCACAGGAGCATTAATAGTTCCACTTGCCCTGTGGCAAATGGGGAAAATATGTCAATGTGAATTACTGTACTGTCTCCATGGATCAAGATTTCTCTTAGTGCTTTCGAAATTCCACTAACAGAAACAATTGCTAAGAGCATTTGCTACTTAGCCTGCTATGCTGGAATCAAATAAGACCCTAGGATCAACTAATGCTAAAATATTATCTTCTATATTGATTTTCTCTCCCTACATTAACTGAGGAAAGAAACAGCTAAATAATTTCAGCTGGGAAGAATAGTCTATTGCTCTCACAAGGACATCCAAAGAACTTAAATAATCAAGATAATTGCAAAATAGATTTTTGAGCAGCTTA
The DNA here is from genome assembly GCA_003676055.1 of Chloebia gouldiae. Lineage (NCBI taxonomy): Eukaryota > Metazoa > Chordata > Aves > Passeriformes > Passeridae > Chloebia > Chloebia gouldiae. The sequence goes on along the minus strand of QUSF01000005.1, from coordinate 41,396,765 downwards.
CACTATCAGAATTTTCTGACCCAAACAAGTTGTAGTCTATATATGACTCACTACATGGTTAAATGCAACATCTCTCTCTCTCCAGAAACCCAGCTCACCACACAGATGCATTAGAAAAAAATAATTCTAATTGTGAGCAGTTGTGCATGCACATTCAGATTCGAAGGAGTGAGCCAAATACTAATAAATACATTCCAAGTCCATTTTCTCTACTGGAATGCTACTATATGGGAGTTTTGTTAAATTATTTTCTTAATATCTTTTTTCTAATACTAGATTATGGTCTCAATTAATTAATAAAGTACAATTTTTGAAATTCTTGGGCCATTGGGCACATCTGGTATGAAAATTTATTTCTAAACTCGATCTGGCCGACAAGAATGAAGAACTAATGAAATCCAGAAACTGTCTATTTACACACTGTTGATAATTTCTACTGAATAGCAAATTATTTTCATTAAAAATTAACAATCTTAATTCTTATACTACATTCATCATCAGGATTTATAAATATCTAACAAATTCATTTAAGGCAACCATGAAGATGCAACAAATTACAGCTTTGCAGGATGTCCAAGTTAGCACTACTGACATTCTGGTTTAAGAAGAGTGTGCTATACAAGGCTGATAAAAACAAACACATATTTAAAGGATTATGATCAATTATCTTAGGACACATTTGTCAATGAAAAACTGTCTTAGTAAAGATGTTTCTAATGGGTATTTGTCATCATCTTCACCAACTATGTGGACATAAATAGAAAATCTGCAAAAATTACTATGAGCATCATAAAACCAGTAACCACTGACTAAAAAATAATAGCAAAAGTGCAATCATGCAATCATTTGGGATCACAGATAAATAAAGAAACCAAACATGCTTTAATAAATCCAAGATGGAAAGCTTTGCCATTAGAAAAGACTACTGTCATGCTGACAGGGTAGGGAATTAGGGCCTTGAAAGGGATGTGCAATTGTGTGAGCTCCAAGAACCACACCTCAATATGAGGAAGTAATGTTTTCCTTGAAAAAATCCTTAAATTCAAGTATGGAGGAAATTTTTGCCATTGTGGACAGGATTACCAACATTATAAATAGTGAACTGTTGCTGCCAGCTCTGGCATCCATATTCTGTATGGGTGAAAGGCTGCAAAAAGGAAAACTCAGTGCTAGAGAAAAAAATGCCTTGAAGAACACAAGGTACTCAAATTGCCAAAAAAGCCCTGAGGGGTAACATGATTACACTTTGCAGGGGGAAACACTAAAAGCCTGCCTAATATTAAAGGAAGACATCATAACACTGAGCAGCTTGGAAGCTCATTCAAAAGTCTGTATTTCTAGCTTATTTTGTTGTTGTTGTTCAAGTGGATGTTATTGACTATACTACAAAGGTTATGGTCATGTCTTTATCTCCTGAATACTTCAAATGCCCTTCTGAAAGAGCAGCCTAATAAAACATTTGGGGCTGAACTTTATCAGATATGTACATGATACAAGGAAGGTTTGAGGTAACCTGGTAATTCCTTCTTGATCCTGCACTTTGGAGAGTTACAGCTCCAAAAACTTGAAGCTGACTAATGGTTGGTCACTGCCTCACTCCCTCTAGGAATGAACAGAACAGATGAGCTGTCTCTCACAGAGCATCATCTCCTGCTATCAGTCTCTCCCTGAGATCCATTAACAAGAAGCAATTACTACTGAGAAGTTGTGATGAAGAGGGATGTCTTACCATAAACCAGCTGATTTCCAGGAGAGAGCTCATGGTGATCCCACTGAGAGCACCAGAGGCAAGAGGAGAGACATTTCTATGGGGCTTCAGTGGGAAGCCCCATACAGCATGGGAAATGCTGATCTTAGGGACTTCCAGTTCTAAATTATTAAGTTATTTTTACTGCCATTCAATAACTGAAATAATGTGGGGCTCATGCACTTGTGTATCCAAGTGCAGTGCACCAAAATGGGGTATCTGGAGACCAGTAATGAATAAACAGATCACGGTGCCGGGTGCTCCATGAGCAGTCTGGAGTGAGATGGAGTTTGTGGCACCTTCACACAGGGAATGCTGCTGGCAGAAATGTCCTCCATCAGATAATGGCAACGAGTCCTGAGGGACCAACGCTGCTGCCTTGCTCAGGTTTAGCTCAGTCAGTGTTTCTCTGCACACACTGTCTCTCAGCATTGCAAGACTATTCTTGTATTCTGTCAAGCAGAACTGGATGCTGGCCATCAGTTTCTGGTATTTAACTTGCTGACATCCTAACTGATGACACAGCTCAGACTTTTCCACTCAAGTCTGCAAAAAGTTGCAGAAGACAGAGCCTAGAGGAATTCTGCTAGTAGTCACTTTTGTACGGGAACAGAGGCACCTAAAAACTGGGAGACATTAGAAGGATTAATGCACCAACCAAGATTTGGGAAATACACAATCAGTTCCTGATTCTGTCATCAGTCTCCTATCAACCTTCTGATGCTAAACCAATTCCCTTCTATATATCCAGGTTCCTCATCTTTAAAATATGCATAGTATTTGTCTAATAAACACTCATGCTTACTGTCAGAGCAAATCCATAAAATATTCAGATATCCCACTACAACTAAGGAGTCATTCTCCTCATGACTGATGAGGCCAAGACAGGCACACATTCCTGCATGGTGTTCATCTCAGCTGTGTCAGCATTGTGGCATCATTCTGGTTTTGCAGTGGATATGGTAAAGACTATACAGTGCTTCCCTGTAAAGAAATATCCTATAGCAATCTGTAGGAGGCTGACTATCTAACCTGCAGTTTGCATTCCCCATGATCTGCCTCATGTCCATGAACACAGGTCCCCCTACGGCCAATAAGCTCCTACTGCTAAAAAAAATACAATATAAACTTGAAGGTCTCTAAAATTACATTTGTTTTAATACTGTTTGAACATTTGTTTACTACAACTGTTTTGAAAGTATCACATCAGCCTCCCACTGAATCATATTTAACATATTTTTTGTTGACTTGTACTAGAGTGGAACATTTTACTATTACGTGAAGAACAGAGTTGATAAGAGAGGAGTGATCTTTTCCAAGGTATCCTGGCAGGTCAAGATAAGAAAAGAAACTTACTTTCATTTTAAAACAAAAATCCAATTAGGAAGCTAAACTGTAAAAACTGAGATAAGAATTCTGTTGGGCAAAACCTGGAAAAATCACCAAAAGAGTAATAAATTAATCACTGGGTATGGAAAGGAGAAATTAAGATCAATAAAAATTGCATTCATGTGTTGCTAAAACATTTACACCACCAAAAACCTACTGTTGTTAGGATCAAGAGAAGACTGTCAACCCCAGTGTGGTTTATACATTTATTTTTTAATGCCAGATATACCTATGTTGTACAGAAGAACTAAACACAGCGGGTGTAAGACAATCCTGCTTCCTATGAGATGGCTATCTCAGCTCTGAGCTTTTAGCAATCTGTGTAACTGTACTCCAATCACAACCATATCCATCAATAATAGATGTCAGTGCCTCCATCTGCCTGTGCTCTTCTCTCATCCTTAATTTTTACCCAGCAAAGACCTGCACATGTTTAACTCACCATGCCCTGTGCCATTGACATGCCACCCCTCAAGTCCAGACACACAGATCCTCTGAATCCAAAATTAAACCAAAATCTGCCACAAAGCTGACTCCTCATCCTCCCCCACAGGGCTACTATTAATTGCACAAAACACTTAGTGGATTTAAAAAAATTATCAAATATTTTCCTAGGACTTGAGAAGCACAGCACACACTTATCACTTCTGCAATAGTTATGGTACGTGAACTAAGTGTGAACTGTGTATAGGTCTACAGTTTGCATAATCAATTTTTCTGTTTTTCAATCTACTGGGAAAATTGAGAAGTCTCTTTTTCCTTTATGGACCAAGCTTTGATGTTCCTGAACTCAATGAAGATTTGCTATCCAAGTATGCAAGACCTCCACATGCTAAGACTGAATATTCCAATTAAACCTTTAACTATTTACTACATAAAATGACATTAACACAAGCTGATTTTTGTTTTTCATAGCTCTTAAAGTAATTATGACCATGAAACAACAATACCACTGTTATCCAGATGACAGTTTTTAGGATGTTAAACTGAAAGACTAGAGGGATTCAATTAAACATTTAATGGAGAGGACAGGACAGTTGAGTGCGCCAAAATAAACCTCAGCTCACAGCTGTACTAAAACTTCGAAAGATTTTCAGTAAAATAAATCCATATTTTATTAAAATGCTTGTTATAGCTATTGGAATAATATATGCCATCATAAAATAAATGTTTAAATCAGTACTGTACCGTGCCTTGGATAATGCCTGCCTTAAAATCAACTGTCTTGGAAACTCAATCTGATTTTTAGCAAAATACAGATAATGAGAACAACCTTTTACCACACTTTCTCTTGGCTAAATTCTCTCTCCCATTACAAATTAGCTGTAGGCAAGATGATAGGGAAAAAAAAAAAGTGAGCTATAAACAGGTATTTATAGGATGAAATATTGGCCTCTTTGCTGACATCAGACTCAGAAAAGCAGAAAGGGATGATTTCTGCCATGGAATCTTTTCCAGGAAAATCTCTCCCAAACTCCAGAGCTTGCTGCTCTTGCAGCCAACCAGGATTTACTCATTTGCCCATGTGGACTTGTCCCATCTTTCCACAAGGGCTTAGCACAACCTGACACCTTGCTCGTATTTCAGCCCTTAACTAATGATTGATGAATATGAGCTCTCAGTTTCCATGAATGTTGAGAGCTTCCAAGACAAGGGTGTTAGTAAGACAAGGGTGTCCTGGGCTGCATCCAAAGCAGGGTGGGCACATCAAGGGAGGGGACTTTGCCCTCTGCTCAGACCCCACCTGCAGAGCTGCCTCAAGCTCTGGGCCCCTAAAACAAGTACAACATGGATCTGCTGGAGCAAGCCAGAGGAGCCACAAAGGTGATCAGAAGGCTGGAGCCCCTCTGCTGTGGGGACAGGAGGAGAGTGCTGGGGGTGTTCAGCCTGGAGAAGAGAAAGCTCCAGGGAGACCTTCCGGTGACTAAAGTGGCTTCAAGAAATCTGGAGAGGGACTTTTGACAAGGACATGGAGTGACAGGACAAAGGGGAATGGCTTCAAACTGACAGAGAGTAGGTTTATACTAGATATAAGGAAGAAATTCTTTATTGTGAGGGTAGTGAGACACTGGAACAAGTTGCTCTGAGATGTTGTAGCTGCCCCATTCCTGGAAGTGTTCAAGGCCAAGTTGGAAGGAACTTTGAGCAGCCTGGTCTAGTGAAAGGTGTCCCTGCCCATGGCAAGGACGTTGGAACGAGATGATCTTTACAGGCTTTTCAACCCCAACCATTCTGTTACTCTATAAACTAAACAAGTGAAAAACAAAAGTTTTGAAATCTGGAGATACTGGTTGTAGTCAAAAGCTGCACTTCCATTCTGGTATCACTGCCTGCCTTCATCTGCTACTGTTAAACAAGCAAGATCTTCTAACATGACAGATCCTCTTCCACTTGCTGTTGTCTCCAGAAAATGAAGAGTCAATGGCACTAAACACTCTGAGCCCCATCATCCAACCAGAGCTTTACCCCTCTGCTTGTCCACCTGACACAACCATCCCACCACACACCCTCTGGATAACACTGTGGCAGTGCCAAAAGCTTTGTTCCAACTGAGGAAAACATTATCCACCACTGCCCCACTCACAAAGTGAATCTGCCTACACAGCAGGATCTCTCTGTGATAAATTTATGCTGATTGTTCCCAGTCACCCTCTTCTGCATCATGTCCCCAAAAACACATTGCAGTCCTCATACTACCCCCGTAGTTGTAGAAGCTTTTCCTTGCCCTTGACATTCAAGTCTCAACGTGAGCTTTGATTTTCCTAACACTGTCCCTGCATGCCAGGGCAGTATTTCTAAATTCCTCCCTTGTAGCCTCTCCCCTCTTCCACCCATACAATTCCCTTAGATTTCCAAGTTTACTGGAGGCTGTGTAACGACTCTGCAGATCCAATTTACACATATCATTTCCTGAGCAATTTAATCTAATGATTTGCTTGCACGTTTCATTCAAAAAAGAAGGGGTTTTTTTTTCTTCTTTTTAAACAAAGCCAAACTTAAGGAGCACTGACATCTATAATGGGACTTAGAAGGCAGCATGTGAGTAGCATTTAAAGGCCTACTGGGAGCAAAATTACAGCTCTTAAGAAGAGTGTGGCTTCTAAAATTTAATTTAACTGTTGCCTAGGCCTCTTCTTAAATTCTTATCTGGGCTAATCACTACAAACAATTAGGTGACTATTCAGAAAAATACCCATTTTTAGTATTTTGGGTGCACTTTGGGCAATTAAAAAACACAACAACCCAGATTAAGCAGTATTTCCTACAGTCTTCTCTTCCAGCATCCACAGAAATATCATCCTGTGGTACATTTTTGTGAATGTGATTATACAGTCATTTTTATAGATGACATTTTAGCAGTAATTGTATGAGCACAGCTAAGTAATTGTACTTGAAAATTCGATGATGGAAACAAGTTTTCCTGCATTCATCACTACTGAAACGAGAATGCAGTAGGTCTTTTAATAAATAATAACCTAATTTCTGGATGTTCTGAGTACAAACCTTGTGATTTAAATATAGCTCAGTCTGCTAAATGTTCCTTTGAAAAAAAGACAATTTAGACCTCCATCAATTATAACAGATGGCCAACTGATTTCTGTTTTAGTAAAAAGTTTGCTTGGGTTAAATGAAGTTCTAATTTATTTTTCTACATTGTGTTTTATTTAATTAAACTGCCCTTGAGATAAAAAATGTCGTCTGGTTATCAAATATTTGTCCATAAATAATGCATAAAAATATGGGCATTTCATTACTAATCACTTATTTTAGACAACTTTTTACAAGTGCATTTAACATTAGTGATTTTGATGTTCATCATCTGAAACCACATGGACCAAATCACAGAAGTGCAGCCCAAAAGAGGTAAGGTTGCACATATAAATCCTTGAATTGAGATGAGGAATGTAGTTGGGCACTGTGCCAATGTGGGATTTGTACGTGAAACCACTACACTTATAACTTTAATTTACTGAAATTGCTCTTCAGAGGAAAACATTTGAAGGAGGACTTTCCCCCCATTCCAGCCAGGGCCAGGCAAGATATTGGGGCTGCTTTGAAAAAGAAGTCAGTGAGCTTGGCCATCCTCCCCTGAGGAACCTTGGCTGGTCTCTCTTTACCCTTAAACTCCCTCCTGCTGTTTCCCACATTGAAATTCTAATGGCTTGCTCTTCTTAACTTCAATAGTTAAAATGACCTAATTTTGCAAATTTCAACATCTCCATGAGATGATGCAAGAGGAAAAAAAAAGAAAATCATCCTGTGGAAAGTAACATTTCTGTGTCCTACTTCTGATGCAAAAGACCTGTTAAGTCCTCATGTTACCAAGTTAGCTTCATTTGTACTAATCTGCAGTATCAGACTGAAAATTCTCATGACATTTCTCATAACTCCATAAACAGATTTATGCTTTCTACATAATTTGTGATTTGATCACTTTAAAAACCCCCAAAACTATGTGGACTCTTATAACAAACTCGTAAGTTGGAATCATAGACATCACAGTCACCTTGGAAAATCCACACAGATTTCTTTCAACATAATAAGAAAAAACCACAGTCGTCTCACAAAAACACCCTTGAAGTTTTGAATCATATCCTAAGAATAAAAATATCTGGACTTTGATCAGAAAAGGAGCAAGTTCCAGAGTTCAGGACCTCTCCTCCATCCTTTGGTGGCTGCTGGTATCAGTGGGAACTGCTCACACCCATCTGTTACAAACCACTGCTTCTACATTTCCCTGAACCTCTTCCAGGGAACCCAACTTCAAACTTTTCTGCCTCTCCTCCTTCTGCTGTTTAAATGGAACCTTAACTTTGTAACACTCTCAAGAAAACTGGAGCAGAAAAGTCTTTAAGCATAGCAAAACCTTCCCTAGATCCTGCAGGAAGAATCTCACAGTTAACAGCATTTCATGACCCCTAAACCCCTTACTGGTGCACCTCATCCCAACATTAAGGTCCAAGACGGATGAAGGCTCATGCAGAGAATAAAACCAATTTACAGAGGGAGATTTGTCTGCTTCCCACAGAAAGCACACAGTCAGGCAAGCCCATATCTATAGTTCCCTCTCTTGCACCATCACACCCCAGACAAGGAAAAGCTCAAGATCCTGGAGACCTGCTGCATTTTGGGTCTGCACCATCATGTTTAAGCCCATGTAACTGAGGTTTATTGATCTCCTGGAAAACAGTAAGGTACATTTCCGCTCTTGCTTTTACTATATGTACTTGTCAACAGGATTTTCATGATTTCTGCCTTCATTTTAACAGCACAGATATTTTGACACCAAAGGTTGCAAAGAAGATGAACAGATTGCATGTCAGCATGGACCAGTATGAAAACAACAGACCCTTAGGTCCTGGGATTTACTTGAGTTTTCTGCCAGGTGGACGAGGTAAGATACTACAGGCCACATCCACTAACTCCACAGAGCAGATGAAGTGGAACACACTACAAGCAATATATATATGCATACATTTGTGTCTGTGACACGTCAAAAAAACCCCTCCGTGCCTGGGTACCAAAACAGAAATTCAATGGACACAGCCAGGCCATCTCCAGGATGTTCAAAGAGGTGTTTGTGAGCCTTGCATGAGGAAGAGGCATTATGTTTTAATTGCCAGTCCTTATAACCATGTAACGAAGTACTTCTAACAACTGAAGGCACAAATGTGATAATTAAAATATAGTCAGTCTTGCTAAGTTGTCCTCTAGTCAAATGGAGGGAATTAATTATTTTCCTAAATTATTTACAAAAGACACTTGTGAGAGGCAATGTGCCCATGTTATTGTCACTGCAGTCTTTGTTTCCTTAACTTCACCAAGGGAAAATCAAGAAGCTAAATTGACAACACACAGAAAAGGATGAAAATAGTGTTTGCAAAACAAATATCACATTTCTCCCCTCTGGATCCTTATGGGGTGTCAGTGCTATGTTATTTGGAAAAGTGTAATTCATCAGACCTTTCAACATGTGTCTTTTGGAGATACACAGCCTGATGCAACACAAAGTGCAGGTGGCAAACAAAAATGCAATTAATCTGTCAAACAGCACAATGAAATGCTGAAATACATATCTAAAAAATTCAAACCCTGAATCTCTTCTGGACCAAGATGTCAGTTTTTTCCTGACTGGGAAACTGAGAGGCACAGAAGGTTCTAGAATATTGATTTTATCTGCTACATTCAAACATGGCAACAAACTGAGTAATTCTGAGCAATATTCAAACGGTAGAGCAGGTGGGGGGTTAAGTACTGACCTGCACACATAAAACCAAGCAGTTTTTCTTTGAAGGAAATAGGAATTACAGAGAATTCTTCATTACAAATCATACCCAAAGCTACAAATGCTTCAATTAATTATGTCTTCAGTGCTACTCCTACTGTTTAACTTTTCAGTTCTTCTAATGGCCTACATGGTCCATTAGTCTACCAATGCAAAAATTCAAGAGCCTATAATAAGTATTTCAAGAAAAGCAGCACTGAGAGCACTAGAGAAGAAATTTAGTCCATTAAATAAAAATGGATTAAAGGCAAAACAATTTTTCTAAACTAGAAACAGATGGGGTAAACAGCATCAACACAATGTAACTTCTGTATTTTAAAGGGGTAATGAGAAAATAAATATTGAATATGCAGTTTATTAACTTATTTTAAAATGGGATTTTGTGTGTTATATAAAAAATAAAATCAGTTACTGGAGTTTGTACATATTCCAAGCTTTTGACTACTTGGACATAAAGTATATATGTGAAAAGAAACTAATTCAATCACAAAAAGATAATCAATGGTTTCCTTGCCAGAGGCAAAAGTTCTAGAAGTGCAAAGTGGTTTGTCATTAATTTTCTTTTCTTGAATCTGCTGACTGTTACAGTGCAGTGCAAGATCCATTAAACTCTTCCATCCAGCTTTTGGTAGGTATGAAGCAAAGAATGCTCCCAACCCAAGACACAATTATCAATACAGCAAAAATCACAAACCCCAGAAACACTCATCTGAATGTGCTGAGGGAAGGAGGAAGGGAAGGAAAACAGTGGGAATGCTGTCATGAAGATTCAGGGGGAAAGGATCAGTGACAAGTGCATCTTTTTAATGACCACTGAAGGAGTGCTCAAGGCCAGGCTGGGTGGGGCTTTGAGCAGCCTGCTCCAGTGGAAGGTGATCCCTGGATAGGGCAGGGGGGGGGACTTGACCATCTCTGAAGGTCCCTTCCAACCCAAACCACCCTGTGATTGCAAGAACAACCACAAAATTGGCTTTTGAGCCTCTGTAATTGAAGACAGCACTGCCTAGGCTGAGACAGCCTCCTGAGGAATGGCCAATAAAATAAACCAGGGCCATCACCTTTACAGACCCACTCTGGTGGCTCCCTGCAAAGAGCTCAGCGTGTCCCCAGCACTGCTGGAAACACCAGCCTCCCTCCAAAACCCTTCCACCTGCCCTCAGTGCCCGATTTCCTCACTGCCAAAAGTCAGCATGGCTCTGGAACACCTTTAAATCTTTAAAATAAAAACTTGAGGAAGAGAACAGTATTTTAAACTGGTCATTTATATAAAAGTGCATTCTTTCAGGTGCTTCATCAGCCCTTTGACACAAAAAGGGTTGTTATAATTTTGCACCGTAACACAAGCAAGTTCAGGGAGGAGTGGGAGCTGTTTCTATACAGACTTTTTAAATGTTATTGGGGTTTTTAGTAATGACAGAGGAAAATTGGCACTGAAAATTGGCACTATGCATATAATGCAAATTAAGTGGAATAAACAAAATCCATTTTATTTTTTTTTTAATGGAGTCAGCAACTGCCAGAAACCAGATGACCTCTGGAAGAAACCCCAATATGTACTTACAAATAACAAGTTTACATCTGATTTTGTTTTACTTATTTAGTTCCTACTATCTCTTCACCATCTATCTGTTCCAAGAAGGTTTTCTTCTGGCCAGCTGAGTAGTGAACATAATGCAGTGGACAGGCTGACTTATTTGAGGTGGGTGATAACGAACAACTTGGACATCCTGACAAATGAGATAAATGTCCTGGCAGTTGGAGCTTATTTGATTATAGGGAAAGTTACATAAAATATTGCTGCTATTGCATATTTCACCTCTTTTTATTTTGTTTTCTGGTAACAACTTCTCTTAAAGTAGATGCTATTCTCTTATTTAATATGAAAAATGAAAACTGTATGTTGAAACTGCTACAGGTATGCAAAAATGCATTTGCTGTATTTTCAAACACATTTAATTATTAACATTATGTGTGAGTTCTGGTGTTGGTCCATTATGTTTAGGGTGACAGAATATTTGCAGATGGTTAATGCCAAACTAGTTTTCTATCATTTATACATGTTTTTATACTATTTTACCTCACTTCCACATTACATTCTTACAGCAACAGTTTCAAGTACAACTGTAAATCAAGTTTTACTCTCTGTAAATACTTTTGTCTTTACAAGAATTAGGAGAAATTTTCTATATACAATAATGAAATCTATTTTACAAATCACATTACAGACTTTACTTTCAAACCAGTATTAAGGTATAGCTAAAACTTTTGCTTATCATGAGACTGTAAAATGCCAAAAACTTCTAAACTAAACTTAACTTTTTGTTAAATATTTTTAAGAGTGCTAGAGTAAGTGCTATATTTAGTAGTGGTGAAACTCAACAGCTCGTAGAATTTCTTGCAGTGAATGCATGCAAGACTCAACCACTGCTAACTGTTCACTACAGACTTCATAGCTGAAGAGACAGCAAATAAGCTCCAAATGAGATGGATTTTTTTTTTCCCCATTTATTAAATACATCTCACATGCAGACAATGTTGGCGTGGTTCCATTTCTGAGCCAGAGCTCATCCAATAAAAATGTGCACACAGAGGTTTTTGGGAGGTGTATCTATGTATGTATTCTGTATCTGTGAGAACTGAAGCTTCTGCATGCAGCAGAAGGCACTTACACTGTAATGGAACCAAAATTAACTTGGAAACCTGCGTTTATTGCTGAAAAAAAAATCAACCCGCTGAGAGATAGGGCATCTTAAAAATTTTCCAAACAACTTATTATTATCCCTATTCTGGTACATGAAGTAAGATCTGGTAACATCGAAATGTGCCAGATGAAATCACAGCCTCAACTCAGAATGAGCAAATATCTCCCATTAGAGATGAAGGAGATAAGGCAAAGAGAAGAAAAGGCACAAACAGCTGAAGTCACTTGGTTGATGAAAACAAATCCATCACTGGCCAAGCCGGTAACATGAAGCCAGTCAGCTTTCGACACCAGAACAGTTTGGAATTTGACCCCTTAAATTGGTATTTACAGTAATACACATCTAGGCATCACACTTATTTGTCCACAGAATTCCCCTTCCTTCCTCACCCCAGGCCCTGAGGACACTTGTGCAAAAACCAAGGAGTGAAACACTTGATTTGTGTTTTTGGAAACCAACAATAAGACTATTTTTTAATGTTTTTCTTCATTCATTCCCCACTCAACTGAAAATAAAAATCTTCTTAAAAACAAAGAGCAATAGCATTTCTTTTGCTTTTGTTATCCTTAACCCTTGAATCATCACGACACTGCTCACAACAGTGTGAGTCTGTACTAGGCAGCTCTCTCAGGAAGCACAGCAATCCCTCTGAGCCCATCACATACAGAGCCCAGAGCCCCAAAGATGCTGGGACCCAAGGGGGCACACTTGGACCTCTGCATTTTGCTGGAAATGGTTCCAGAAAGAAAACAGCACTGGTCATGGCACTGCTGGTCCTAATACCAGCTCGAGGAGGTGAGGACTGGGAGAGCAGTGGCACAAGAAGCCAGCTGAGTTGGCTTCCAAGTGACCTTGGTACAAGTGTGAATCAGGAACACAACTGCAGAGCTGAAAACCATCCCAAAAGTCCAGCCAAAATCCAGCCACCTCCTTCCAACTTGGTACAACAAAAGTCCTGCAATCTTACGGATCTCTCTCAGTTACCATTATGGACCTAGACACATTTGGAGAGGAAAAAAGTAAAAAATTAAGTTGATGAAATATCATTTACACCAATGAGAGAGAGAAATAAGAAGGAAAAAAAAAGGTCTCTTCCTATTAAGCACGAATTTATCTGTGGCCTGACCAGTGCAAATAAAAAACTATAACAGCACAGAGAGATGCACATTAAAGATTTAGAAAGTGTCTTTAATGCAAAAACTCCATGAAAATCAGACTGGAAGCATGTCAGGACTGCTGTCTTCTTAGGAGTGGAACAAGGGAGAGAGGTGGAGCCGGGTATCAGAAGCCCAAACCTCCAGTTTCGCCTCCCATTATTTCTGAAAGCCCATTCCAGCTGATGGGAAATGATAGTGGCCCTGAAAAGCAGCATCAGGAAGGCCTGAATAAATCAGTCTTTCCTACAACTGATGAGAAAACCAGAGTATGTTACACTTACAGAATATTACCATGTACTGTCACTTTTTTTGCTGCCTTCAATTAATTTTCATCTCTGTCACATCCAGATAAATGCTGGCAATCTTTACTCATTATGACTAAAAGCTGTTTTTCATTTTTGATATTACAAAGTCTATATAATATGTGTGTGAGAAAGACTGATTTAATAGTAGTGTAATACTTTAAAAATGCATTAATATATAATAACATCTTCTATTTAATCCAATATATTTTTAAAATTAAAAACACATCAAATAAAAATCTGTGGGACTCGTATCCAAAATCACTCAAACCGTACAATAAATCCATCACAAAACTATCTTTGTGTGGTGAAATCATGAAATTACTTTGTCAAGTGCACATATAATTGTGTATTTCAACCTTTTAAGGAATAGTAAAATTGTTTAAAATGAACTTACTACATTATTTTGAGAAACTGGCTCTATAAATCTAAACACTAAGTGCAGCAAAATACTTGTAATTAAATGTATGAAAATTAACCATCAAGCCATGAAGTAGAGAAATTAAAGTAAAGCTATAAAAGCATCTAAGGGAAAGATAAATTATTTGTTGAAAAACCCAGCAGCATAAAGGTATACTTCAAAATATTTTCCAGTTGTGCTTCTTGACCTGAATCTGAACTCTTTGTTGCTTGTCTTCCTCCGTTGCTGGGAATCCTCCCTTCTTACAGCTGGTATCTGCTCTGATTAAACTGGACAAGTCTTGTCTTGGGCCAGAGAAAGAACTCAGTGTCCAGCATGTTGCCCATGGCCAAAGGTGAATTCATCACAACAGCAAGAATATCAAAATCCACACCATAATATTTTTCCAAATGTGGAATAACTTTGTGCTCAGGGACCTCTAAAGCAAGAGCCAGTGGCTGGAGGATAAATAATACCCAATATATTTCACTTATACTTGCCCAAGTTGTGCCAGATTAGTCTGGAGCTCCATATCACCACCAAGACTCACCTTCCTCTACCCTCAAGCCCCACCAGAGAGCCTCAGTCACAATTTACACTTTTATTCTTGGAGGTGAAAGAAGGGGCAGAACCTGAGCATTCCTGGTACCCCGATGATACATCAAAAGCACAAGGAGAAAACATAGCACCAATTACCTTAATTTAAAACCTAAGAAGTGACCCAGATTCCTCAAGCAGAGCAAGTCTGATACTTAATAATAATATCTAATATTTAAGAAAGATAAATTGCCTTGGCTAGTAAGAAATGATTAGTTCTGGAAATATGTACAGTTAGGCCAGAAATAGGGAATTTAAACATTATCTGGTGATCAGAAGGACACACTGGGAGGTGCTTTAATTGCACAGATGAGGCACAACCAAGGCCAAGAAATCAAGTTATAACAGATTTTTAAAAGTTGAATTATTCACCTCTTACAAGTCTCTCACTAGAGTCTGTTGTGTATTCTTTCTTTTCATTATCACATATTTAAACAAGAGGTTAAATAATGGCAAAATTAATTGAGCTTAAAACAATTTTTGGAGCAGGACTCTACATAGATAAAGATCATATAGCCTGAAAGGCCAACTTTAATAATTTTCTACTCTGGGGCTTAAAGGAACCACAGCACAAGACAACAATCTCTTCACCTGGCAGCAATACACACATAAAAAAAAAAGAATAAGGCGATTCTCTTCCAAAATTTTCTGGCTAGACCACAGTAAATATCCAAAGAGAAAGAAGGTCTGGCTAGAGATTTCTGTGTAGATTGTATAGTTGCTTACTTGATTTACAAAGGACTCAAAAAGAGATTTAACACTTTACAAGGCAGACTCAAGTATGGTTGAAAAGTGGTTTTTTCATACCTGACAGAGGTTTTTACTCATTTTTAGTTCCAGATCTGAGCCCATAAAGGGCTTTGCCTACTCACCCTGAACTCACAAAACCAAAAGGAAAGTTGTCCACCTCCCAGAAGATTGAATGAATTCAAAAGCCTAAAATCCCTGTGTTAATGTCACAGATGTTCTCACAGCAAGCTATTAATGTCAAAGATATTTAAAAGAAAATGGTTTAGAGATTGACATATTGAGATGTTTGATTAAGGTTAAGTGGAAAACTCCAGGGCTGGCACCTCAGGTTTTGCACATTCTACATATTTGAAAGGTCACATCAGTGGTGTTGGATGTTTTAAAACTCACAAATACACAAAACTGAAATGCATTTAGTTTGTTCATGTACAGAAGGACTAGGCTGGAAATTCAGTGCTCAAAACACAGCTTGCAGCAGTCCTCTGGATGTTCCACCATCCACAGCTGCACAGTTTGGGGCTATTGGAAGATATGTCCCCACTTATTGCTGTTGGTGCCCACGGATCAGACGTCCAAGAGCTTTTTCTGCCCATTTTTCAGTCTGCAGAGAAGATGTAATCTAAATCCACTATTTCCCAAGGCACCAAGGTCTACATGTTCACCACTTGCTGCATAACTCATTATTTCATTATTTCATCATCAGGGTTTACACTGGTCTCCCATTGGATTCATTACATTGCACCCCTGTTTCAATATGGAAGGATTTGATGGAGCAAAGCTCTGGTCTGATGTATATTTACTGAGAATTGTCAAGTGTCTCCATAAAAATTGCAGATTATAAATCAAAGTTCATATTGTAGAAATTAATGCTGTTAAAAGGAGCTGTTGCACACATGGGACTCCCAGAGCCATGCACCCCAAAATCACTGCAGCTTGCTTTCTTCAAGCAAAAATATCCATCTCTGGAGAACCACATACTATTTTTTCCAAGTAAAACTGTATATTTGCAGGTACACTGGGATTCAATGACAATTCAAAGAATAATACATTTTTTCCAACCAAGTGAGGGAAGGGGGTGTGTTCCTATTGCTTTTCCCCAAAGTATTTTCTGGTACATTACTACTTGAAATGCTTTTTTATAAGGAAAACAGCTTAGACATTTTCATACCATTAGTGATGGTTGTGGAAAGGCACGTAAATTTAACAAGAGTACAACACAGTTTGCTATTTTTAAACCTGGAATATTTTATACTGGGGTCTTTTACCACATTAAAGCACAATGAAAGCTAGGCAGCTAATTATCTAAGAGGTAACAAAACTTTAAACTACACACAGATGTTGAGCTGCACTAGAAGGACAATTATTTGCCAAAATCACTGCCAAATTAAAGTTCCTATTTGGAAACTTTCACACATTTGTGTTTGATGCAGCTGCAGCTGTTTAACTGCACATAAATTTTGTTTTCCGCTTTCCGATTGTTATTCAAATGACATTAAAGAGCAATTACAGCAGAATGACAATAACTAGTCCGTTAAAAGTTCAAATTGTAGGAGATCTGTTTTAATTTAAAGTCAATAAAGTATTAGAATAGCAAAATAAATGGATCTCTGTGTGTGCACATGAATGTTCCTTTTCTCTCTACACACATATTCAGTATGTGCAGAGGCACCAGGTGTAGCCCTGGCTGCTGCAAATGTGAGCCCTGGGCTCCTCTGCTGATGGACTCTGACTGCCTCGAAGGCAGGGAGGCCCTGCAGAGACCTCAGCAAGTGCGAGGGCTGGGCAAGCACCACCCATGTGAGGGTCAGCCAGGGAAAGCGCTGGATTCTGCACCTGGGATGGAGCAGCCCTGGGTGTAGGGACAGCCTGGGGAAGGAGGGGCTGGAGGGCAGTGCCAGGAAAGGGACCTGGGGCTGCTGGCCAGTGCAAAGGGGAACCTGAGCCAGCAGTGCCCTGGCAGCCAGCAGGGACATCCCTGTCCTGGGGCAGCAGGCCCAGCATGGCCAGCCCGGCAAGGGAGGGATTGTCCCGCCCTGCTCGGGCTGGGGCGGCCTCACCTCCAGTGCTGGGGCAGCTCTGGGGGCCACAATGTAAGAAAAACATTAAACTATCAGAGAGTGCCCAAAGGAGGGCACGAGGACGGTGCAGGGCCTTGAGAGAAGCCGTGTGAGGAGAGGCTGAGGGCGCTTGGTCTGCTCAGCCTGGAGGAGACTGAGGGGAGACCTCAGCGCAGTGACAAATTCCTCGAGAGGGGAAGAGGAGGGACAGACACGGATCTCTGCTCTGTGCTGACAGAGACAGGACCCGAGGAATGGCCTGGAGCTGTGTCAGGGGAGCTTTGTGCTGGAGATCAGGAAAAGGTTCTTCCCCAGAGGGTGGCTGGGCACTGAACAGGCTCCCCAGGGCAGTGGGCACAGCACCAGCCTGGCAGAGCTCAGGGGGTGCTTGGACAATGCTCTGGGCACAGGGAGACTCTGGGGATGGTGCTGGGCAGGGCCAGGAGCTGCCCTGGATGACCCTTGTGGGTCCCTTCCAACTTAGCATATTCTATTACTCTGTTTTGTGTATATTTATATATATTTAATGTATGTGTAAATGTTGCAGACACCTGTGGGGTAGCCAGGTAACTCCCCTGCAGTCCTGGCCCCTGGTTTTGCCCAGGTTGGAGCAGAGTGAGCACAGACCTGGGGCACAGCTGAGCCTCATAGGGCTCACTACCATTTAGCTGACTGCACAAATCTCCACAGACTTCATCATTTCTGTATTTATACTGCACCTAAATACTCCCAATGGACTTGATTACCTCTTGATTACCTATTTGATTACCAAAACACATCCTGATACAGCTCCCAAAGGTTCTCTTTATCAAAACTGGGCAGACAAAACTGTTCTGTCATAAACCTAATGGATTTATGAGATTTCAGCTGTACAACTTCAAAGTCTACCTTAAGGGGACTGATAAAAAGGAGGGACAGATAGTGACAGGACATGGGGCAATGGTTCTAAACTGAAAGAGGGCACGTTTAGATTAGCTTTCAGGAAGAAATTCTTTACTCAAAGGGTGGTGAAGCTCTCTAAGATCCTGCCTAGAGAAGCTGTGGATGACCCCAACCCTGGAAGTGCCCTGGATGCTTTATTGGCAAATTAGCTATTTTTATAATGTAGCCTGGAAATAAATGTTGTGCCTTAGCAATACCAACTGATTACCAACTCACCTGTAATCTCCCACCAAGAGACTGATGCATCCTCAGACACCTAAATACTTACAAAATGCATCATTTAAACAACTGGATTAATCACATCCTTATGGGTGAAAACTATTCATTAAGTATAGCAAACCAAATTCCCCACTCTCCAGTTTTCCCAATTCTTATCTCCATTACTGATGTCAAACCCTTAAGGAAAGATTTCCCAGTTCTTTGCTGAAGAGGATTGAAACCCCAGCAGCACAGCTATGAGCTCTCATCTGCAGTATGCTGTGGGCTACTCTCCCAGCTCATACTCAGATGAATTACGGGGTTTTAAATTGAAATGCTTTAAGAATCATTTTTTCAGGCTTGGCATAAGTTCGGCAGTGTTCCAGTCCCCGAGAAATGCTCTGAAGTCTGCAGATAGCAAATCATTAACATTTTGAAGACTCAGTAAAAATGGAATCAGAAGATTTATCTGCTGAAAATTGGTCAATCTAGTCCATATCCTTACTCTGGAAGTTGTCCAAGCACCTGATGTTTGAAGAGCAAATTTTCTGCAAGTAAGGAAAAAAATACATTTACTTTTGACTTGCATTGTCAGTCCTCTTCATACCATCAAACTGGAGGCTTTTATCACTCCTAAAATTTTCATTTGCATACTCTGTTAAATTATTTACTTGTAAATTCTAAGCAGTTCTGTTCTAAATGGGCACTCATGAAGCAGCTACATTTACACCAATCAAGTAGAAGCAGCTACTTACACCAATCAAATTTAGATGCTTCTTTCCCAATCACTGCAAAAACTCTCTGCCAACAAATTTTGTATTGTAAAATACAAATTTTGTATCATAAAAATATCAGATACCTGTACTTAGAGTTATTGTCCTTCAGGAGCTACAAACTGTTCCCTACAAGCAGAGAAGGCATCTGTATGGAAGCAGGTCTTCAGAAAATCAGTAATTTCTCCCAGTCCAATGCTTCATAAAAAAAGCTGTCTTATAAATACAGTCTGATGTTGGGTTTATCTTGAAAAAGTTTGGTACATAAAGCATCCTTTGAAAGCCTTTCTTGTCCATTTCTGAAGCTAAAAATTTATTTAGCTTCTTCTTGTGAGAGGGCACTGAGAGGAGATACAGAAGTGCAGAATGAAAAGAAATTGAGGAAAAAGGAGAGAATCTAATTTCTTTCAACTCTAGGAATCCTGTATGTGGCCTTGAGGTAACGTCAAAGAGTCAAAGCAAGGAAAACGTTCTGCACAAACCTGCCTTTCTGGGTATTCTCTGAGAAAAGAGCCAAGCCAAGATTAATATCTAAATTGCTTTTCTCTTTTGAGATGCCAGAGATGTGATATACCAATAAGCTTTTTAAGGTCCTAGCCCAAAAGCAGTCACATCTTTCATGATAAGCACATCCCTCAAAGAACAAAGCAAGCATCAGCTCTTTTTAATGTATTATGAAATATTATGACCTAGAAGATCCTTTTGTCAGTACCAGTGTAAACAGAGGCCTTCCTTTGCTGTTTGCTCCTCTGTTTCAGAGTTTGAAGAGATACACAAATCACTTCCTTTCCCTCATAAATCAGAGGTGCTAAATCTTGTGTCTTTATACAACAAATTCATCCAGACATTCAGCAGCACTGTTCCAGGAAAAAAATAATCTGATTTTACTATTGAAGTCATTACCAACTGAACTTTGTGTGCAGGCTTCAAAACCTCTCTGTGAAGATACAAGTAGAGAAGACTGAGGAACACATAAAAGAACACTGAACCTTGAATTTGTCCACCAAGAGGTCCAGCAGCTCTCCAAAGAGCAGTGGTCACCAGGTGTTAACAAAGGAGCGCAGCAGACCAGGGGCAGAAAGAGAAATACTGTGCTCAGTATCTATTCAGTGCCACCAGCTAAAAAAAACAAAAGACAAAACAAACAACAAAACCCAAAAGGAACCCAAACACTCTCCCCCCCCAAAAAGAAAATCCACACCATAAAACTGTTTTGAAGCATAATCCCTCAAAATAAAGGTGGTAAAAGTTACTTGGAAGGAGGAAGAAATGCTGAGAAATTAGTTTTATAATCTTTAGTGAAACTGAAAAAAGAAGACAGCTTGCTTTTGACCAAAACTACTTTTCTGCTCATTTCCCTCATTTCTGCAGGGCTATCACAGAGGTGACTTCTAAACAGCAATTTCTCTTCCATAATTACTTACTAAGTATCTATCCATTGCCAAAGAAGTTACCATCTAAGGCAGAGTTATAATCTAATCTAACAAACAGGAAAACATCACAGAGAAAGTGAGGCAAACCATATGAAACCAGAAATTATGAAAGAATATGCTTTGATGAACGAGTAACCAGCTTTCTGAAGTTACAATATTTACATACGAAAAGAGGATTGCACAAAGTTCCTGAAGTTCATACATTATAAACTCTGATGTTCTATCCACCTCCCATTAGAACTAATTGAAGGATGGGTGCTTTTGCCCTGAGGCATTGGATGGGAGATAAAAGGAAAGGTGAAGTACAGATGAGGCTACCATGGTTATGGCTAGTGAAAATAATGCCAACATCCAGCAGACAGCGACAGCCAGTGTGAACACTCAATTACAGAGAGCAGCTCTCAGTGCCAAGGCACGTCACCACCCTGCCCTGGGACAGGGAATTTTATCTACAGAGAATCAAAAATTTAATTTAAAAAATTAAATAAATATATTTGGGGAAATGATGAAGGCAATCAGAAGGCCCACAGAGAAACTTTGCAATCAATGGTCCATTCTTCAGACCTCAGTTGCTTTAAGCTGACACATTTTTATGAAATAAAACCAGACTAACTGAGACAGGTTTGGAGAACCGATGGTTCAGACCTCCAGGATTTCTTCAGAAAATCTCACACTACCAACAAAAACCCACAACCAATTCTTTGTGAGCCTCCTGACATAAAAAACATACTTTCTGCTAAAAGGGCTCAGCTAACTCTAGCATTTGTTCCCATTCATTTTATCCTGTTCTCTGCTACCCTGCTTGGAGGAGAAGGATATGGAGCATTTTTCACAAACTGTCATGCACTTGCAGATCAGTGGGTTAATGTATCAGCTTTTCACCTTTGGAAACCATAGTTCATCAGTCTGAATTACACAGTAATAAACGTGGTATTGTTTTGGTTCAATACAGACTTGTGTTTGAAGAACTGTAACAAAATATTTTTATAACCTTGTGGAAAAGATAAGAAGTTGGCAATTCTCTTTTATGCCATAGATTTTTCTGTAATCTCAAGCATGCTAATTAAACCCAGTCTTTGAAAACAATTACCTGCCTAACACTGATTTTACAAAACTACTTTCTTTGATAAACTAAGCTATGATACAAGTATAAATTATTTCCTTAAACAGGTTCACAGCAGGTAATATAGGCTACAGGCCAATAAAAAAATGTACACCCAGCTCAGGTAAGAGCTAAAAACATGTAGCTCTTTCAGAAATAGGGGGGAAAAACATTCTTATAAGTCAGATGTTCAGCTTAAACCAGTTTCCACATCTCAATAATAAAGCTGTGAAAAATAGAGCTTGCTAAAATACAACCAAGCCCATGCTGGAATCCCTTACAATTGGTGAAGACCTACTCATAGCCTTGTGACAGCTCTATCCAGCAGGATATGTATCTCCAGGGACTTTAACTATCACTATTACTACTTTAACTATTTACTCATGACTATAGCTACAGTAGTGCACTGTGGTCAAAATGATCTTCATAACCAGCATGTTTAAGGGACTTACAAAATCATATCCCATCCTTCCCCAAAAAATGGATGGATCTTTAAATTATTGTTTTTAAGAGCTCAGAGCCCTAGGCAGGAGATATTGTTCCTTAAAAGAAAGGCAAATATCCTAAACCCAAACTCACCACAACCAAGCACAGAGCCAGATAATTTCCTGCTTTCGCACAACTAACGGGCATGGTAATTCTTTTACTGTAGCAGGGATTATAAAAAAAGCTCTATTCTATTGATTTTAATGGTGCTGTCACTGTAGCAGAATAATGCTTTTCCAGTATCACTCTGCATTACTGCTTCAACCTCTGATGACAGATGAAAAGTACTGAATCTTCGCCAAAAGCTGAATACGCCATTATCTCTTTTTGCACAGCTGCACAGACATACCCTAACACAGACCAGGGCTTGCTACCATGTTGTTTAGGGATTAAAAGTAAAAAAAAAAAAAAATTAAAAAAGATCCCATATCCTGAAGGCAAAGACAACCTGAAACTTTGCTCAAAGAAGCATGAAAGCACAATTCCTTTGCCAAATGCACCTCAGAATGTCACATTACCATACGAGGAGTTAGTAATGGGCAGCTGAACTCTGAAATGCTGCTTGGGTTTTATTTTCTTTTTGTTCCTGTCAGTTCAGCAGACTGCAGAAATGGGATAAATAAAAGCATAAAGGTTTATATTAACTCAGTCTAAGTTATAATGTAATCCAAATACTACTGGGAATAGAGGCACCTAAGCCTGAACAGGACCTTTTGAATCACCGACTCCAGTTTTCATTCACAATTAGTTTTTTAAAAATAAATCACATTAAAGCTGGTTTGGTGTCCAGATTCACTGCATCTGTCAGAGCCATCACTCATGATCAGAAGCCTCCCAGCCTCAAGCCTGAAAGCAGTAATTGTCAGTTTACATCAATTTATTTCTTATGCTAATGGTGGCGTTCAGCTGAAGGAACTCCTTGCACTCCCTCCTTCTTTAATTCTCTGATATCCTTGCAGACAGCAAACATACACATGCTCTCAGCCCACATTTTGCCTGCTGCCAGCCACACATGTCCTGTCCCAGGACACACATGCCCACATTTTTCTCCACCACTTTAGAAGATCTTCCCTGCCCTGTTCTGGTATGAATTCTTCATTTGTGAATGTGATGACAAGAGTAACACACTTTGGATCTGAAATGGCACAAAAGCCTTATTCAGTAGCATTATGATTTTCCTCTCTTCTGTAGAAATTTCTTACAGAGCATTGCTCTTGGCCCCTCTCATGGCTACATTTCATTAGTGGCTGCCAGGTAACCTGCATGATCTACCACTACTGGTATCTTCTCTTCCTATGTAATTTCTAACAGTGGAAAAATGTGAGCTGAGAAACTTATAGCTAAAAAACCTCAAACAGCAGTATTTCAGCACGTATCTTGCAGTTCATGGTATGAAATTGAAAACTATTTGTATTTTACCTATCCTCATTACCTTCCTCACAGATATTCTGATTCTTTACTACACATTGGTAATTCTGTCCTACTCCACAGTCTCAGCATGTTGCATTTCACCACTCTTCCTGCAAGATCCGTACTGAAAATATTAAATAAAACACACACCAGGACTAACTCACATCACTTAAACTTCTCTTTCTGCCTTAGTTCTTTACATCAAGTCCTCTTTCACACTTGCCATCCTTTAAATAATTTTAATCGTCTCCAGTTTCACTAACAATTTCCTAAAGTGATGCTTAATAAGCACTTCACTGAAACCCAGACTGAGCAGAAGTATCAGTTACCTATTTTAGTAAACTCAGAGTAGACTTTATGACATTTCTATCTACTAGATCAGAATCTATTTATTTCCTCTAACCCCTTCCAAAGGATGCGAGCAAGGTGTGACTAACAGATCAGCAGCCTTTTTAATAGGCTTTGCTTCTCCTGGTAAAACTGTGGTTGTATCTTGCAATTAGAAATTGCTGTTTCTCTGGCCTTGATGTCATTAGCCACCTACTCTAAAATAGCCTGTTGGGAAAGGAAATAGACATCTTGGACATTACCAGCTATATTTAATCTCAACTTCATCCTGGATTAAGGCAGTCCCACTTAGATTTTCTTCTATTATTGTCTAGTTGTCATTTAAATTTACTTTTGCAAGATTAAGTCGCACAACTTCTCTACATCACTTCTCCTCTAACATGCCATTTTTTCCTCATCTGCCCTTGATTGCCCTGCTTAGCCAATTTATACATTCCACGGGGGCTGCTCACTCCCAGTCCCCTTCTGCAAGTTCCTTTCCAACGCTGCCCGCCCATCTCCACTTTGGTAGAGACCACAAGACACAAGCAGCATTCATAACCCTGACCTCCAAATTCAAGTCCACAAGCACCTGGACCCAGATGACATGACAGAGTTACTCTTTTATCTGTGCTTAAGACCTCACACTACTAAATTCAACACGCATATTCTCTAGTGCAGTCAAACAGGCCAGAAGAAATTAAAGGATTGTGAAAGAACCTCAAGTCAAGGGTCAACATGATTGCTATTATAAATTACAAGGGAGCAGCAATGTTATCTTACTAACAAGCATAAAGCAAGGGTATTAACTGCAGGGTGGGATGTATCTACTTGCACGGCAGGATCCTGCACTGCTGTAGCACAGCTGTGTCTGTAGGGGACTGTGTCAGCACTCTGCTAACACAGCAAAAACTCTTTTCCACAAATCTCAAGTGTAACCTGATGAACAGTTTTCTCTGTTCAGGTAGGGAGGGATGGAGACTGCTGCCTGGGTGTCAAATGACACAGAAGGAGGGGGAGTGTTTTGTCTAAAAAAGGAAAAAAAAATTAACAGAAATGGAGAATGTAGTGGAGAAAGCCTGAAAAGCAAGGCTTTGACAAGTTTCTCTGCCTTCAGAGGGTCTTTACTAAACACTAACTCAGCCTGCTGGAATTTGCTGTGGTGCTATAAGCTACCAGCTGCAACATGAGACCTAGGACAAGGCGGAATAGCTTTAAACTGGAAGAGAGTAGGCTTAAATTAGATATTAGAAGGAAGCTCTTTAGTGTGAGGGTGGTGAAGCACTGGGACAGGTTTGCCCAGAGAAGCTGGGGATGCCCCATCCCTGCAAGTGTTCCAGGCAAAGCTGGATGGGGCTTCAAGCAACCAGGTCTAGCAGAAGGTATCCCTGCCCATGGCAGAGGGTAGGACTGGACAAGCTTGTAGGTCACTTCCAACCCAAACTACTCTGTGATTCTGTGATTCAAGCTGGGGTTGAGTAAGAGGTCTCAGATGAGCTTATCAAGACTGTGAAACTTGTAGTAAGGTTATATATACATCTGTAAGTGATCCATGTCACAAAACAAATGTTAATTCTGTCACTAAAAAACAGTACTGTCACCTCAAGAGTTGCTTCAGTAATTTCTTAGTTGCACAAAAAGAGAATAAAACCTGAACTCACAGACAGGAAGAGAAGTGCAGTGTTTGTCATGGTTTATGCATGGAAAGTCCTCTGCATATCTGTGTTCAGCCACCTGCCTTCAGCAAATTATAATACAACATACGTGTACCCATACAGAACTAACTGCTCCCAGGTTAGCAGCAATAAGATATCACCCAGTGACATCTCTAAGCACACAGAGCATTAAAATAAATCTGAACAATAGGCTCGAATTACATTAAAAAACCTCAACAAGCCTCCTGTTCTCCATTTTATTTACATGGCAGACAGCTTCTATTCCCTTTATGGATATACATAATCTTATTCTGAGCAAACCCTTTTATTCCACTGAAAATGGTGTTAATGTTTCTGTTAATATTTCTATTAGCATTTCTTTACACAATGGGTGGCCATAGAGCTGAAAAGCTGTCAGAAAAACCCTGAACATTTACTATTGACCTAGCAGAACAGATTTACAATTAAACCTTCTCCTTAGAACAAAATGCACTTTTCCTCCTAAAAAAAGTCTTAAGTTTGTTGCTAATCACATAAAAAAATAAGATACCATACTGATTTAATCAACTGAGACGTTCACAGGACAATATATATACTTCAAATTTTCTGAAAGAAAACTGAATCAATCCTTTACCACGGGCATTATCATACAGAAGTAGACCAGCAAAATCTTTACACAAAAAAGTGAAGTCAACCCGAGTCCTTTTGGGGTGAAATGCTCATTATGTGAAAAGTCAGAGTAAGTGATGCAGATGGCTATAGGCAGAATGGGAGCAAGATCAGACAGATGGGAAACCATGGCACTGGACAAATACTGAGCATAAAAAGGGTTGTAGCCACTTCCCCTCCCCCAGCTCAGAATGAGTGCATTCAGGATATTTTTATCCAACTATTTATTGTGCTCTTTTGCTCCATCTGCCGGCTCTGCAGCAGCAGGCAATGTATATCACACCTATTATAATAACAATACCAAATAAAAAAGAAGTGAAACATATTTACCAGAGTCAATTTCACAAACTTTTATCCACATATTGTCCTTTGTATTTATAGACAGAAATCTAGTTGTCTTTTACTTAAATGAGTTACTCCAGCTTTGTGGGGCATTTCCCTCCTATATGCTATAAGCCTAAAATGTATTTTGTCATTTACACTGTTAAGCAACAAAGATGTTATTCTGAGCATGAAGAGTTTTCAGAGTTCAAATTCATTTATTTCTCCATGGTATAATGAAAAACAAGAAGTGGGAAGGATTTTTTTTTACACTTAAAATCATAGTAAATCTGTGTACAAATAGATTATCCATTTATAGATTTACATGGACAGAGGTGCTTATTTAATAATTCTATTAAGGAAATTAATTCTATTAAGGAAATTCTATTAAGAAAAAGGGTCTTCCCAGGGTATTGTTATTACACCCCTAGGGGGAATCTTATTTCACCACAGAATCAAAAACTGTGACTGAGTGGGAAGTAAAGGGATCTTTAGTGCATCTACTACCTAGAGTAACACCCAAGTCACCTCTTTGAAAAGCCAGTAGAGCTCCTAAAGCAACTTATTCCACATAATTGACCTCCAGGCATTGAACCAAATTTGCTGAACAGAGTAATAATGTGAAAGCTACAGCTGAAGAGTGTTCCACTCTCAGAGGTGGACACCACATAAACACGTGGAGTGTTTTTAGGTGGCTGAGAGCATGGAACTCTTGGCTTGCAGCAAACCAGAAGTATCCCATGAGCACATTAATGGACCAACCTGCAGCCCTGGTGAGCAGAGGTCACCTCTGTCCTTCCCTCCTGCCACCTGCAGCTTATGGCCCAGGTGTCAGCAGGTTAAGGTGCACGGTGGAAATGTGCACATCCCTTAAATGTTATTCACTCTGGTAGAAAGGAAGACATGAAGTAATTGCCCCACTGATAGTTTTTTGGCTGCTCAAAGTTAAGCACGTGCATAGCTATAGTAAGTAGGGGACTGCTACTTTTTATTTAAGCCTGGCAATTTGATTTTTCACTTGTCAAAAGCACATTTAAATGTGACTAGATAAAAGCGTGGTAGGGGTTGGAAATTCTGGTATTCTTGTGAATGAGATACAGAGGGAAAATATTCCAGTAAGGCTGAAATTTTCTTCCTTTTATAATATGGATAAAGGAAAAAAATAGTAGATAGAATAGATCCAGAATATAAAATCCATTTTGCAATAGGACCTTAACTGAGATAGTAATTTTTATGATATCAAGCTCAGTATTATTCCAAAGTTAGTTCTCCTTACAATTCAGGGCTTGTGAAATAAATGCTTGCTCTGCTAAGTTCTTCCCTTAGTACCTAATACATCTCAGAGGCAAGGAGCCAAACTAGTCAGTACTTTGGCAGCACCATGTCAAACCAATCTTAACATTTTAAAGTTCAAATATAGCTAAAAGTTTAAGATTCTGCTTTTTTGTTCAGATCATATTAGTCAATGCTTTTCTCAGTGGCCGAGGGGACGTCTCTCAGATCCCTCAGTGAGAGAGCAGTTTAAGATGCAGAAGCTGCCAAACAACATATAAAGAACAGTAATGACGTTTTTTGGAAGTGAAAACAAACATTCATTATTTCAAATTACACTATTTGATGACTGTACAACTCAAACCTCAAGGCATATGCAGGCTGTATAACGTATCACGTATCTATCTCTATGGCAGGTAAGTAATAACATGGAGCATAAATCTAAAGAAACCAGAATTATGTATCTGTTGTCACTTTAGTGTGACTTCTAAAGAGACAAAAGTCACTCAAATTTTATTTTTTAAAGCTATTACTGAGGAAAATACTACCCGACCCCAACACTTTTTTTCCATTGATGTTTTTATAATGTGCCTAATTTTACGCTGTGACAGCTCCCACATTATTCATCTAAGGTCACACAAGAACACTGCAAACAGAACAATGTTCCAGAGGAACACTGAATAACTGTATTGAATAACAGTCAAAATGGAGTTGTTCAGCAAGATAACAGAGCACAGATGTGGCAGCACAACAACAGAATTCTCCTCTTCCTGGTACCTGTTGTGTGAGGAACAAAACGGGCTCCATCCAGAGAAGCACTCCCACAGCACCTCCTCGTGCAGCTGCAGGTCTTCTACACAATCCAACTGTAAATTAAATTACAAGTGGTGGGGAAGGGGTGGGGAGTATGGGTTTGTTTTGATCTGTCCTTTACAGTCAGGGCAGCAGAGGGCCTGTGCTACCCACCAGAGCCCAGCAATTCTGCACAGGGAGAGGGCAGGGAGTGAGCAAAGGGTGACCGAGACAAACTCTAAAAAATAGAGAAAATCTCAGAAAAGCTTAGAAAAGGCCTCCAAAATCATCAAGTCCACCTGTTAGTACTGCCAAGGCCACCACTAAGCCATGTCCCCAAGAGCCACAACTACATGTCTTTTAAATATCTGCAGGGATATGACTCCACTACTGCCCTGGGCAGGCTGTTCCAATGCCTGACAACCCTTTCTGTATAGAAATTTTCCTTAATATCCAATGTAAACCTCCCCAGCACAACTTGAGGCAGCTTCCTCTTGTCCTGTCACTTGTCACATGGAAGAAGAGCCTGACCTGGCTGCACCCTCCTGTCAGGGAGTTGTAGAAGTCAGTAAGGTCCCACCTGAGCCTCCTTTTCTCGGGCTGCTCCTTATCAGACTCATGGTCCAGACTCTTCCCCAGCTGTTCTCTGGACCTGCTGCAGCACCTCAATGCCCTTATTTTCATGCAGGGCCCAAAACTGAACACAGAGACATAAAAGTTAAATTCCAGTCTTCATTAAGATCTTTCATGTCTGTCCTCTGTTCCTCAGTTTCTCATGTAGCAAAAGAAAAGCTCACAGAACTTTTTATAAAATACTACATGTACACTGCTCACTATTTATTCAATAGTTTTATTTATGCACATCCCCAAAATCCTTCTTTAGAATTTCAGATGATAGTATTACAGATGTCTGACTTTGAGGAGTCAGCGAGACAGCAATTAGTGACAGGCTTAAATGAAGCAACACGTATAGATTCTATATTAATTAGAGAAAACTCATTTCTACAAGTAGGGATCTTTTTCCTCTTCCCTGCAAATATTTATGCACTCATTTAAAACCTGAGTGCAACTGTGTAATACAGCCAGCTTAAACAATACAGTTGAATGCATGGTTAGAATGCAAAACAATGTGAAATTAATGTCTGCAGTACTGAAATCTAACACACATTTCAAGGGAAGTGCAGTAATGCCATGAAGCACGACTCCTTCTCCTGGGCCTCAGTGCTAATTGCTCATGGACTTTGCAAGATGTTAGAAACTGCAGAAAATCACAGTCTTTTCTCAGTGGAAATCATGAGAAAAATATTGTTTCTTCTGACCACAACAATAAATGCTTTTAAACACGCAAAGTCATCTCAAGACTTTCTAAGCAACTCAGAAGAAATCACTTCAGACAGGATTACTACTTTATATGTATACCCAGAGCCCTGCAGGCATACTAGAGTCAGATTTGTTAATTCTGCACTAGTCTGCTTTGACTTTACCACGGGGCTTTTGAAATGTTAAAAAAAAAAAAAAAAAAGGGAAGAGATTGAAAACATGAAGCTTAAAGAAAACTCATATTGCTTTATGCTGTAAATATCCCCTGTCAGGAACTGGAGAAGCTTGATGGCCTTTCAATTTTGTTTGGCCATGATCAATCTGGATAATTTTTCTCCTTTTTCTTTAATCCACTTCCATTTGCAGAACAGCTCAGTGAAGAAGACTCCCCATAACAATGGAAAATCACTGTACACATCCTGGGACCCAGCACATTATTGCACATGAGCCCAAAGCTGTTCTTAGGAAGAGCATCAAAGACAGATGTGTTGCCTTTAGAAAATCCAACCCTTTACTTATTGGTTGAAAATGAGCAGTGCCAATGCTCCCAGTGAAACTTTGCATTTTCCACTGCAAAAGCTCAGCCCTTTTTCCTCTCTCTAATGTCTGGACTCTGGCAGGAAAGTCATCACCCAGAGAGCCAAGGTAATGCACAATTCAAGGTTGGATCCATCATTTATGTTGGAATTATTCCCTCTCTGCCTTGGCTTTTGACCTTTCCCATCCTCCAGGCATGGCTGCTGCAGCATGGTTATGAGTTTTTAGTGCAAACATGGTCTAAAATTCTTTTGTCCCAGATCCAGCACAACTAATCCTTATCTGGGAGTTGGCCTAACACACACGAAATACTTATCTTCCCAAATGTTGACAGCACAGGACTAACTGGCAGCCTTGAAAGACCCATAAACTACTGCTCTCAGCTAAGGACAGCCCTTCATGGCCTGACCAAACTCACCTCACTGCTGAGAGCAGGCTCCTGCTTTTCAAGATTTAGATAATTCCTAGAAAATACCACTGATGCCATGGGTTGACCTGTATCACAAGGTGCATGAGGTGTTACATTCTTCCTCCTCCAGTTTGAATATGAATGAGAAATTTTAGATTTTTCAGTGATCTCAATGAGGCAATGAACAAGAAATAAAACTAGGGATTTAAATCATGATAATCACTCAGAATCGGCTTTATCAATCCTTTTCCATGCAGGATTATCTGTTTATTTACAAATGGCCATCTCTGTGTCTTTGAAGGAAACAGACCTCACATCCTGTCATTAAAAGTCCTCAGATTCATCCATCCATAAACACAGTTCAGCTTTATCCATATATCCAGCATATTTATCCATGTGCAAAGGATATGAGCAAAGAGAATTACTACTCACACATAACTAACACATGAAGTAAGTCAAGGAAAATAAACTTCTGGAAGGTTCTTATCAGTAAGTTACTTTGATAGCTTTTATAGAAGAGAGGAAACAATCCTGGGAAGGTACTAAGGGAAGTTTTCTCAAGTCTAGCTGCAAAGCTGGAGGCTGTGAATCTCATCTTGCAAAATTGGCAAAAACCTCCTCTCCTCCAGCGCTGTGCCATTCGATGCAGGAACGCCATCACTTATAAGAAAGTGTCTCAGTACCCTTAAAACAAAGTCTGTATTTCTCAAAAGTGACTACTCCTTGGGCCTGGAAGTGATGACAATCCATTCTCTGAAAAATCAGATACTTTCATGTTCTCACACAAGCGTAAAAGGTACCAAAATTTTCCACTTCATTTTGAAAATGTTGGCCCAGAGGTACACTTTGGAGCTCTGAATACACCATTCTCTTCTCAGCTTAAAACACTCTTTAACTGAGTTAATAAGTAGCCTACTTCTAAAATTCCAGTAAAGCAAAATGTACTTTTCTGTACTTTTCAGGATTTTCAGGTTTCCTAATGAACAGAATTTTAACAAAGTACTTTCACACCCTAATGCTTTCTCCCTGGATTTCACTACACATCAGAGGTCCCCCTGTTCCAGTCCACCCAACAATACACCTGTTGTTCCCAGCACAACCGTTGGCGTGACTAACAAAGCCCCGCTGTTCACATTTCAGTTAAAAATGACACATTCTGTATATCCTGAAATAGTTTGTTCTGATTTCAGAAGAAAAATACATTATTCGGGACACATGCAATAAGGAATCATCACAGTGTTGCTCTTAAAAAAACAATGTTCATATTCTCACTATGTACAGAGAAATGCACTTACAAAAAGACTGCAATCTAGGAAATCCACAAGAAAAGAAACTTCTAAATCTTAACTTGAGTAGAACCCATTTGGTTTTGCTACAATAATCCATATCCAACGAAATGCACTCGTACACCATCTATGCAAATGAGAACCTCGCCTGGGCAATGAAGCATAAACTACACCTAAACACACAACGATGAGGCAGGCAGTGATTTAAACATCATCAGCAGTGCAAGGAGGGAGATAAATTAATGGCCCCTCCTTTGAAAATTGAACTCATTATGAAACCTCGGTTAAAGAACAACTTGACTGCAGCCAACCTGACCATATCTCAAACCTTCTGTGTAAGTGTAAGTGGGAAAGATAAATCCTGGTACATGTAGAATAATGCCCTGATTATTTATTAAAATGTGCTTTTCCCTATACAAATGTGTTAGATCCATATTAGGTTCTTTCCTATTAGGTAAAACTAATTTATTTGTTATAAGGCAAATGGAGAAAAAACGAGACCATTTTAAAATTGCCTAAGGTCACTTCATGGGCAAAACAATGTATTTAAACTGCAGAGATGACAACATGCTTAATATAATTACACAGAAATTGCTTCCTTGATGACAATACATTAAAATCCTCATTGAATATTCATAGAATTTTTGACAAGATTGAGTGACACGTAATCCCAGCCCCAGAAAGCACGGAGTTGATAGTCTCCCTGTGCAAGGATGGATGCCACACCAGCCAGGTCATCTTTGTTCCTCCCAGGGCCAGGAATGGCTGCACAAAACATCCCCTTCTCCCAGTTTTTAATATCTCATCAGGCTGACACAAATGGAAGAAAAGGAAATCAAATGTACAAAGCTCCTCTGTGTATCGGATGCCAGAGTGAGGAAGAGCCTTTATCACAACAGTACAATAAGTGAGTGGAAGAGCTGCAATTTCCTTATAGTGACAGAAAATTAGAGAAATAGCAAAGAAAAATCCTCTGAGTGACTTTCACTTACTAAGTTACGACCTCTGCATGATAAATAGGTAAGCAGAGTTTAAATGATGTGAAATATGTCAATTCAGAATGCATTAGGATGTCATTAACAGACAGTAGCTTAGACATCAGGAAAATATTAAGATGGATAGATCACTTAGCAACAATAGGACAAAGGGGGTTTTAATAAAGGCAGTGCAAGACAATGCCAGACTAATGCCACCAATGATCCAGAGGGCCTTTTTTTGTCAGATGTGCACCAATGTGATAAAAACCAATTGTCGTTGAGACAAACAAGGGTAGACTGTTGAAAAACAGTCAAGCCAAGGCCCTGTCTATTAATCAAGTAAAAAACTTGACTGATAAATTCTGTACCAGTAATGCAAAGTGATTAATACCATATTTCAACACCACAATAAAACTGTTCCATAATTTCCTAACTGCAAAAGTGATACACCAGGCATTGCTTATGCCATCACTCCCCTGTCAGGCAGCAT
Organism: Chloebia gouldiae; assembly: GCA_003676055.1. Taxonomy (NCBI): domain Eukaryota; kingdom Metazoa; phylum Chordata; class Aves; order Passeriformes; family Passeridae; genus Chloebia; species Chloebia gouldiae. Next base: position 41,362,979 of record QUSF01000005.1, on the reverse strand, counting down.
CTGTAACAACTTCATCTGATACAGCTTTTGGATGACCCCAGGCCATAGTGAATGAAGAGCACTTGTTTGGGAAACTGTACTGCTCCTCTTAGGAGCACTGAGACCTGACAGAAGTTTACCAAAGGAAATAAATTGTATGCAAGTGTCTCACGGGTTAAATGATATACTTCTAACTGGTTTTTAAGCCTGGAAAACAAATGAAATTCTAAAATACTTGCAGAAATACCAGCCTGGCATGGGGGACAGTAAGGAAGACATACACATATAACAATGCACAGTAACAAAAGTGAAAAATAAAATTCAGAGAATTAATTTTCTCTTGTTTACTTGTAAGCCCCGGGCTGACATCTTTGCAACAGCTCCAGCCACACAGTTGCACCTGGTACACAGAAAACTCTCATTTTTTTGTCATTCCAGACCATTTACCTTAGATTTTTACACTGCTGGCTATTCACATGAGCTGCTCATGAAAGCATCCTCTCTACACCCAAAAAAGGAGGGTGTTTGTACAAATCTGGAGATACAGGGGTGGCCAGCAACACCCCCTAAAGCCATCACTTCCCCCAAGTGCAGGGACATGACATGCAAGGTTCAGAGACTGCTCTTGGTTCTGCCTTCAGTCTGCCAGCCCCTTCCACTGTCAGTCAGCCTGATGATCTGAGTATGTAAGTCATGTTTGAGGATATAACAATTCCTCCAGAGTGAACACTTAAAAAAAAAACCCAACAAACACCAGTCAAAACAAAAAAAGAACAATTCTTTCTGCTTGAGAAATTTCAATGTTCACTGGAAATAAAAAAAAAACAGTTGTGACACAGGTGGTGTTGTGAGGCCAAAGCTCTGCCATTTTTGAACAGGCAATAACATCAGCAAAAATAATGGGGGCAAACATTTTTGGACATGAAGCCTCTCAACAGAGCTGTCTGCACCTGCAGCACCAGATCCTGCCACACAGCCCTTTGGAGCAGGGCAGCAGGATGGAGAGAGGCTGGAGCCTCGGGAGCCACAGCCCCTCTGACACACACCTTGTTTACAAGGATACTGTTTTAAGCAAGTTGAAAATTCTTTTTAAGTGAAGATAAAAATCGTTTGCCAATCCCTCAGCTACAAGTGACAGGCAGAGCCCAAGTACAGCAGCTTCTTCTTTTTTTTTACCCCACTTACATGACAGCTGTAAGTGCAGACACCTGATAGCACAGATAGTGACAGCACCACGCTGCTCTAAGCCATGTACCCTTCACAGACAAGCTGCTGCTTTCATTTCCTACAATCCTGCTCAATGCCTCACACAGCTGCAAACAGGTAATAACACTTTTTAGGGAAATAGCTCCACAATTAAGGTAAGGAAGGGACTTCTGTGCTTCTGCAGACTGCAGAGCTTCTGCCTCTGTTGTGAATTTCCTTGTAATAATTCTCCTCTCACAGCCCAGTCTCAATTCCCACAGAGAGAATCCCTCTGAAGAGGGGCACGAATTGCACCCCAACTGCACTGCTGGAGGTCACAGACAAGAGTTTTGCCATCAGCCTCTTCTGCTCCTTACATACCTGAAAGCAAAAACAGGTTCACTGGCTGGGAAAACATCAGATTTTATCATAAATCACAGAATTGTTTGAGTTGGAAGGCACCTTATCTCGTTCCAACCCCCTACCATGGACAGGGACACCTTCCACTACACCAGGATGCTCAAACCCCCTTCCAGCCTGGCCTTGGGCACTTCCAGGGATCCAGGGGCAGCCACAGCTTCTCTGGGCACCCTGTACCAGGGCCTCCCCCACCCTCATTGTGAAGAATTCCTTCCTAATATCCCATCTAAACCTACCCTTTCTTTAGGTAGGCTATATTCTGTGTTTTTGCAGAAGCTGGCATTAAAAACCCTGCCACTTTGCAACTGCTTTGATGAAAACTACTTTGTTTTCCCACTATTTGAAAACTGGCCTTTTAGAATCAACTGTGGTACCTAATATTAGTTTAGTGTCCTTCATCCTGCTGGGAGCAGAAGAAGAGGATGTTCTTAATACACTGCCCTGTGCTCCTACTCCAGAGGATGCTCCCATGACTGTGGTTTTACCATCATCGACCCAAGCCCTTCTGGGATCAGGCAGAGATGAGCTGTGGAGGATGAGGGCAGGCAGCTTCACCTGAAGCAAACACTCTGGAAAATTTGAGTACAGTCAGTCCAACTACTTTTAAAAGTAATTTTCACTCACACCAAGTCAAATCAGAGAATACCATAACAGAGATGAAAATGCAGTGTTGCAGCTGGTAGTGCTTGCAGAATTAGAGTGGCTCAACTTAACAAAAAAACCCCAAACCACCAACACTGCACTTTTTTTCTCAGAACTTGCTAAAAAAGGACGACTGCTGAGAACTTCAGACAATTGGTCAGATTACACTTACAAGTTTAAAACTGCTTTTGCCTGGTATTTCACAGTGCTTTGAACAAAAAACCCCCCTGCAGCACAGGGGAGCCTCTACCCCGTCCCTCCTTGGCTAAATTACACTGGGTTTCACACTTCATACAAGCTTTTTCTCCCCCCGCTTCTAACTTTCATTTCCCCTTCTTTTAATATAGACAATGCTGAAGATTAATGTGTATTCAGGAAAGAAGTGTCAAAAGTTGGAAATAAACACAGGGAAATTTTGCAACAGCAGAGGAAATGAAAAATTTCTAGTCACAAGTACTTCACTGCAGCCTACTGCTGCATGGGCTGATGGCTCTGTGACAGTATTGTAAAAATTACTCATTTTCTTCTAATTATATTTAATGTGCATTTGTACACTCTGAATCACCTTTACAGAAGAAACAAGATAAATGGGGGAAAAAACATTTTAAGTTTATAATTGGCATGCTTCCAAAAAGCAATATATGAAATGCAAAACCCATCTGACAGTGGACTTTTACACCAAGATTGACTCCATCTCGTTTAATATAGGTTATATTTGCAGCAATGCTTTTTGCAGTCAGTTTTAACCCTCTGCATTGATTAACTCCATCTCATTTGATACATGCTACATTTCCAGCATTTTTTTAGCAATATTATTTTCATTCACTAAACTTTACCCACTATATCTACCTGTATAAACACTAACTAGTCATGGTAATGTAGCACTAGATGTCACAAGTGTTTACCTGTTTCACTTCTCAACCTTAACTGAGCACCAACATTCATTTTCTGCATTTAATAAATATACTGCTTTACTTCACTACCCTTCTTTCCACAAGGTGAAAGCATTTCCCCAGGAATCCCCTGAAGTCAGTGTTAACATCTGGGGAAAACCTGACCCTCCTTTAAAAAGTTATTTGGAAATTTTCTTCCAAAAATGTTCCTTTCCCCACTTCTAAGTACTTTGCTGATTCCTTCCATTCTCCAGTGGTGTTATCCAGGTACCAGGAAGGTCTGGGAAATTCTCAGGGTGCTCATGATGTCTGCAAGCCTGAGGGTCTATCCTGGAAAAGCACATTTGGAAGAACAGCCTTGCAAGGGGATGTCCAAACTGTATTTTAGACACTTCAACCAAGAATGGGAACAAGAATCTCAATTTGAACAACCAGAGACACGTCTCAGCCAAGAGGGCTCCAAAATCTCCCTTTCCCAGGGAAGCTGATCTCTGCTTCACAGGCTGCTGGCACAGCACCTTGTCAAAAAGGCCCTTCTAGCAAAAACTTTCAGGAATAACATCACAGAAAATCAAAACCCTCTTCCAAACCTTGCTCCAGGAGCACATAAATCCCCATTTAGCACCACTCACTTGCAGGCACTGATGCTGAACTACACAAAGTCTCCAGGTGTATTTTAACAAGCCCAAAGTAACTTGATTCAGTAGCTGCAGGGGCTTTGCACTATTTATCCAGGTGAAAAGCCACTTGGACGATTTGTTTTTCCTAAATATGTGAATACTTTGTACCACTATTTGTTAACTGTTTGATAAAATAACATAATGCAGGGGGTCATGAACTCTTGGCACATGTCCGAATCTGTCACCTCATCCTTCATCCAACATTTTCTCTTTGATTCTAGTCATCAAATATAAAATAAGCAGCAGATCTCAAGAGATAATTCACTCAGTAGTTACCTGTGGCACATAAGCTGTACAGTTCCAGTGAGGCAAAAATGCTGATATGAGCTTTCACAGTCCAGCAGCTGCATTATCACTAACACATTATTAAACAGCAATTATTGATTTGCCTGTTCCATTTTAGTTGGAGCCTAAAGAAGCTAACAGAGAGCACAGCTGATGGGAAGGGGCTGGGCTCTGCTTTGTGTTTTGCTTGGTTAAAAAAAAAATTCTTAAATACTTGCTTAACTCAGGATTCAAAGCTTCAAACCTTTAAACTTTCACTATAGAAACCAGCGAATTTTATGTGACTGAAAATAAAAACAAAGATGGATTTAAAAAATAAAACTCTAGAAGAGGAGCATAAAACCATAAAAGTATGACTTTCAAGTATTGCAAAGTGTGAGTTAAAAGTGCTCAGTCAGCTTCCCCTCCCTGTGAAAGCTCATGGCTCCATCTCACGTAAGTAGAAAGCAACAATTAAAGAAAAAACCCAGCATTTCACAGAGGAGACAGGACTGGTGTGCATTCACTTTCCTTCCAGGATCTCCAGTCAGGACCACCACAAGAGCAGCTCTCCAAACACCCCAGAACATCCTCACTGCAGCACTTGATGTCTGGCTGACACATTTTTTAAAAGCTTCACTTTCAGAAAGTTTCCCTTATTGTGGAAGAACACACAACTTGCATGGATCCCTAAAGAGCAGTCGGGGATTACCTCACAACACATACACAGGGTGCCCAAAATATCCAACTCATTTCTCAGGTTTATAGGTGGAGTCTTTTGCTTCTGGAACTTCCCTTCAACTGTCCATGCAGTAAAGAAAATTTCTGCAAATATGAAATTTTTATGCCTGTAAGATTCACCCAAAGGCTCTTCTTACACTGCTGGAATTTGTAGATGTATGTTTAAGTTCCCTGAATGGCATACAGATATATTATGGCCATCACCTACAAAATACCATATTACTTGATAGCATTCACATATTCATTAGAGAAAACCAACAACTTAGGACAGAAAATTAACAAAAACATTTAGGAAGCAACAAAGATAAATCAGTAGTTTTTGTGTAAGTTTTCTTAAGCAGCAGTAAGAAGCAATACATCTTCAAAAGAAAAAGAATTAGATATCTTGGCTCCCACAGATATTAAGCCACAAGCAGGTAGGAGTAATTATAACCTGCTGACCTGTGCATGTGAAACACTGAGATGTAAAAACAACACAATCATGGCTTTGTAAGTCACAGATGGAGAAAGTGTAACTACTACCCAGTCAAGAGGATTACATCAAATTTTTCAATCATCAGTTAAATACATCATTCAGCATCCCTATTTTAATGTTTTCTGAGACATCATGATCTCTGCAAGTATCTGCATCTTTCATTTAAAACTACCTTCCAAGCAGCAGAAGAAATGGAAGTAAACTGAATGAATTTAAATTCATTACCAATTAAGTGTAATTTAATTCATGATTCTTTCAACTTTCTCGTGAGAATTGGGAGCTGCAGGAAGGATACATACCTGACTGATGGGGCTTGATTTACTGCTGCTGCCCCCCCAGGAAATCACATACAGCTATATATAGCCATCAGAAACCTCTTGGCCCAGAATAAAAGATGTTTACAGAAACAGATTTTAAGAACAACATCTGCGTAAGAACTGAGCATGTGTTTCTAAAAAGGTAACAACATGCTGGCTTTTAGGAAGATAATTAAATCCCCAAAATTAGCATCCAGGATGGTTAATCAGAGAGGCTCCAACTCACATGACAGAGCTGGAAACCTAAATAAAAGGCGAGAAGAAGAATAAACCAGATGAGCTCCTGATTAGCCAGATTTCAGAGGTTATAGATGTCAAAAATATTAATTATAGGTTTATAAAATGCTTCTACCTGATTTCCACCTCTGTGAGCAAGCCAGTGAGCCAGTCAAGGTCCTGGTTTTAACCAGGGGACAAGATAAGGAGGTGTGCCTGACCTACAGTCCTGAACAGGGATGGTCCTGTGAGCAGAGAGAAATCCAGAGCATCACCCAGCCCAGCGTGGAGCATCCCACTGGCTCCTGCATCTTCCTGCCTTCCCACAGCCCAACCAGCTTTCACCAGCATCACCTTCTGCCTTGCCTCCACATAGGCACCATCCAGGTGCTGAGAGATGTGTCATCATTCTGAGTTACACTTTGAGTTTGCATTTGGAAACACCAATTTAATACATTTTTTTAAACAAAAATTAATTTTAAAAATTTGTTCCCAGCCAGCAAAGAAAAATTGTATTTACGTTGACCCAAATTCCTGAGGAGTTACCTATAATGATATATAATATAGGATAATGCCTAAATTAGCTACAACATACAGAACTGGCAAGCACTTGTGGGAGAACAGGAATGCCCAAGTATTTGCCAGAGACAACCAGTGGAAAAGGTGCCAGCACTGCACAAGAAAGGAGAAGCCCAGCAGAAAAAGCTCTGCCCAGCCTAACTCAGCTGTGGAGCCTTAGAGGAGCACAGAGGTCTCATGGCAGGGAGAGGTGCAAGGACAGCTGTGGAAAATCTGTTCTTCAGTCTTTCTGCATCCTTCTGAGCATCTTAATTCTACTTGCAAGAGCTGTGATGAGTGAAGAGGGTGGTATACATAAAATAGATTACTGTCGGGGGATTTAGAAAGAAAGCAGTAGGTATGGTGTGAGGAATCTGGTCAGGAATTAAATTTGACATAGAGCAATATCAGATATAACAAGATAACATATGTGAAATTAACATTTGAAGATTATCAAGATTCAAACAGGTCTTAAACATGAGACTTCTCCTTTTACTAACATTTTTAAATGGCTTTTTTTGAGCAAAGAAACTCTTCCCCTAGCCCACCTTTATTCAAGGTGCAGAAGCAGAGATTCCACATGAGCATATGTTAGTTATAAAACAAGTTTTCCTAAAATTCACAAAAGAAAAATAGTACTGCAACTGGGCTTTTATAAAATACAAGAAAATATAAAAATTTTTTCAGCATCTGGAACTGCTCCATGCAGCCCCCTGGGGCTGCTCAGATATTCGGCTGCTATCGACTCAGGTCTAATATTTCAGCAGAAAAAACAATGAAGTTGGGGAAAACTTGCCAATATTAACTATAAACTCTACAAAATGAAAAGCAGGTTCTTCTTATTATCTGAGCTGTTACTCTTTTCAATTAGATGACTAATTGCATGACTATTCATTTAAATTAGGTGACTTGGAAAAAGAGCATTTTTAACCATAATTAAAAAAAAAAAGTCTCTTGATAGAGAAGTAGCTCAGGTAACTGCATTTCCCACCTTCAAAATTTGGAATGACACAATTTCTTCATACTCTACAGGTGACTAAATAAAAATATTGATTAATTAAAGTTTATCTTCCACGTCAAGCTACAATAAGAGCAGCAATTCGGCTCCAGAGGACTTGTAACAAGCCATGCTCTGGGGGCATAATAACTTATTTTCTATACTAAACTGGCTGTATTTTTATATATATGTGTGTGTGTGTGTATTAAATGACTATATATACTCATAAATATTTATTTTTATATGTGTGCCTGCACTTATGTGCATACATTAAATATATACGTATATAAAAGCTCAGTACCTCTTTCTTTCGCCTGTGGTGCTCATTTCACAGGACCAGCTGCCCTGCTGATATTAACAGGATTCCAGCATCATAAATCAAGAAAGAATCCATCCTCCCCTCGCTCTGTGGGCCACACCTGGGAGGTGGAAGAGCAGTGCCAGGGCAGCAGGAGCTGCAGGAGCCACCCAAGAAGCTGAGTTAGGGCAGCCACAGCTCCCTCAGACTCAACTCAGCATTTGGGCTGTTAATTTAAAACCAGCTGGGTGTGTTTGTGGGAGCTGTGAAAAACACAATAAAAACACCACGTGGGGATGCCCAGGAACTCTCCTCGCTGCTGCCAGCACCAGTTACCTGGTCAGGTGTTTTCTTGTGCTGTGGAGATCTCCTGCTAGATAAGTAAAAATGTGGTCTGCATTCAGACTTTCTGCAAACTTCAGCTGCATCTGGGCTTGCTTTGCTACAAAAGGTTGGGTCTCCATCAGCCAGACAAACTTATTACCCTGTAACTCACAGTTCAGGTTTTCAGCTGAAATGGCTGGCAGAACAATTCAGGCAAAATTGCAAGTAAAAACTTCTGATTTTCTAATTGAAGAGAAGTATACAAAATTCAGAGCTTTGTAAAAACAAATTTTACAGAAGTTCTATGAAATCTGGCATTCATAAATATACCCCTGCCATTTGTAAAATTCTATGGTAGCTACCTGTAAAAAAATCCATCTGTAATATGGAAAGGAGCATGGCTGACAAAGGACTTGCAATGTCTTAGACTTATTTAAGAGTCTCCTTGCTTAACAAAGGCTACTTTTACTTAACAGTGTGTAGAACAAGAAGGCATTTGGAAGTCTCTCACTTAGAATTCAATGGCAGGAATTGGTGTTACAGAAACACATTTCTATTACCAGACATTTTATTTGAAATCTTTGCATTTATGAAGTATTTACTGCCACACTACACAAGACATAAGTGCACTTTTCCAAGTATAATTCCCCATCTGATCTGTAATTCATTTTTTATAAACTCTGTAAGTGCTGTAGTAATGCCATTCAACAATCTTATTTTCAAATTAAATCAAACTCTGCACTACTATCCAGAAAAAGTTTTGTGATCTCCACTGTCCTGCTGTCAACAGATCACTGAGTTCACCTGAGCTGAAATATGAAGTCAGAAACTTAGCTGAAAAATACCTTCCATGTGCTTTCTCCAAATAGATGCCAAGCTAGGCTGGATGTTTTCTCTTTGTGTAAACAGGTATATACAAAACATGCAAAATTCTCTGGACAGAATTCAGGTTTATGAAAAGTCTATTCCCATCCTCTGGATGAGACCATTAAAAATGTCTCTACCAATATCCTGTGACAAAGTTAAAAATCTTCAGTTTCTCTTGCTGAACCTCTTCCCTGGAAGTGCTAATGGGTAACAAAGCAGAGACTAATTGAAATTGATTTTTGCTGAAGCAATTTTTACATCTACAACTTTTTCTAGGAAGAAAACAAAGAAGTCATTGGCAAACAGTGCCTGAGCAGCAGTCAGGGATGGTTGGGAATCCACGGACATAAAAAGAAAAAAAACAGGTTTATGTTTTGAACAAATTATCATTTCCTAAAGAGAAACAAGCTGGAAATCAATAGTATTAAATCAAACAGTGCCAACCAGTCCAAAATGTTTGCCAGGCTAAGGTGGTCTAAATGCCACTGCCGTGGTACCCTTTCAAGTAAGGTAATTTTTCCTAATATCCAATCAACCTCCAACAGTCAGTCAACTTCCCCTGGCACAACTTGAGGCCATTTCCTCTTGTACCATCACTTGTTACTTGGGAAAAGAGATCAACCCTCACCTTAGAGTAACACACAAAATTAGAAAATTATTGGGGTTTAAGTAAGTTTCAATAATAAATTATGATCTGCTCACCCATTAAATAATAGTGTCCAATAGTTTGTTAGAACTCTAGGGAATGACCAAGTCCAAACAGGTCAGTGGAAGCAACACCTGGAATGGGTAATATCAGCACACCAGCTACAAGGAGTGATGGAAAATACACTCAAAAGGATGCCAAAACACTTCATTCCTACAGTTCATCCTTATTCAGCAGTCCAAGTCCACATTTAATCACACTGAATCACCTGTCTTTAAAAATACCCCATTTCCCTGTGCTTTTTCTTACCACGGCTGAAGTCTCCTGTAGGAGGGGTGCAGTTCAGAGCAGCACTGAGTGCTGGACAGGTTGGAGCTCTCCAGTGTAACTCCACAGCTGGCTCCCTCCTGAAAATGCCCCCACTCCCTGCACTGACTCACTTTCCTTGCAACTACAAGGAAATAATGGCATTTAAAGAAAGAAAGAGAAAATCAAGTGCCTGAGTGCCTGCAGGGGTATTTTTGGTTGGCATTTAGCTGCTGCTGGTTCCCGATGCCCACAGAGAGTGACAAGTGTAACTTTAAAATCGTAAGAGAACAAACAGAAAATCTTTTCCTGGCAAGCTGTCAAAAAAACCAAACACTACTGTACTGCACAGTAGAGTTTTATTCTGGGTGGGCCCTGGATACAAGCACAGAAAAACTGAATAGTATCAATTTCAAAAATAGCTAAGGGAATCGGGACTTTGTTTAATAGAAGAGAGCTGTGAGAATAAAAAGAAAAATGCCTCTTTGCTGTTCTGAATTTCTTTATAATAACTGGGAATTTTTACTGCAACATAATTAAAAACCAATAATAACCCCCATATAGCCAGGTTTGATAGTGCTACAGAAAAATATCATATCTTTTGAATGTTTAGTTTATTAATACGGATTCAGCTACTGAATGGATATTAGATCTGAGATCAACAGACATCATTGGAAGTTAGCACCATCCACCCAGAGCTGGGGGAGTTTTTAAAAATCTCCTCTTCAATGACCAAATGGTCAGTTACTGTCTCAGTAACTGTAATATTAAACCCATCTCAATGAGGAGATTCTACACCATCAATAAAAAATGATGGACCTGCCAAATTGCAACTCAGAGAGGGCACTACAGTGAACAAAAACCAAGTTTCATTTCTCTCTTAATGTAAAGGGATGCATTTTTCCACTCACGTGTGTTTTTAAAATATAAAAAATACAAAATATGACAGTTCCTTAATGTAAAATTAATGCTAAGTCATTACATAACTAGTTTGTTAGAAGAATTTAGACAACTCAGATTTGTGCAGGCAATGTATGTTTTCAACAAAAAGAAAGTACCAATTATTAAATTAGCAGATGCATCAACTTCAAATTTCTCTAGCCAAGTCTTGCTCCACTTGGGATAAAACCAATGAGGCACTAACAAAAAGTACTACACATCCAACTAAAAAAAAGAAGGGTTTTATTGACTTCCAAATGATTTAACAAAAGAAAGCATAAAACGGCTTAGTGCATTTTTCCTTTGCAGGGAAGTTACGGTTTTGATAACTTAGGTCAACTACACCTTTAAAAAAATCTCCAAAGGAACAAAGTTATATTGTGCCTCCATGACTTCCTATCCTGTGAAGCTGCAAAGCTCAGATGGGTAAACCCAAATCACACCTGGCCTGTGCTAAAACCCTCACAGGGATGGAGCTGCACACCCAGGGCAGGACAGGAGCAGGGTCCAGCACCCCTGGGCAGCTCCACACGGACCCCAGTGCCGGCACTGGGAAACAGCAAACACAACTGGCCATGCATCCACAGCCAATGACACCCCACCCTCACTCATTAATTACAGCTGCACAGCCTGGATTTAATTACCTTTTACGAGCAGGAGGCTCAATTAGATGAGTAAGGATGTTGTACGAGAACGCTGCGTTTATGCAGATTCTGTTATTATAAATCAGAAAATTAAAAACGGAGATAGAGCTTATGATTCCTGATGAAGCCTTTTATAACAAGTAACCGAGTTCCTGTTCAGTCTCACCCCCATGTAGATCACAGCAGGACTCTCCTGTGGCAGGTCCCCAGTCCTGTGTGGGTCAATACTAATCCAGCAGAACACCAGGGATGTGCACCAGATGGAAGAGCAAGTTCTGTGCCACGTGAACCCTACAGACCACACTGACAGGAGCCACCAGCCCATCCTCTGCTGGGAAGGTGCCACTGTGCTCCAAATCCAAGCCTACAGAAGACAGGGCTTGTCAGGGAAACCTTGATTTCCTCCTTCACTTGCAACAAGCTGAATGGTTTTTTAAAAATATATACTCTTCTGTATTTTACATGTAATGTTTTTAGGGTCTGCCTGAATTCAGACTTTCTTTGATCCAAACTTTGCCAGTTGTTTGGAGGATATCTGCCATGGCGCCGCTACTAAGCAGACTCTAACTAAGTTTAAGAAAATAAAGCACTTATTTTTTTTTCTGAAGCAGAAAAACAAAGAAACTTAATATTTACCATATGATGGTATCAAATGCAGGGAGAGAAAAAAAAACCCCACTATGCATTGATTCCCTTTCTGGGAAATTAAGCAAGGAGCACGGGACATTTTAGCAGAGAGGAAAACAAGTCTTTCCCCAAAAGGCAAGAACTGGGATGTACACGGGGTCAGGGTTACACAACCCCGGCAAGCCGTGATTGATTTTCCCTCCAGCCAGGGAGGGCTGAGTGTCCAGGAATGCCTCCGTGCCCTTCTCCAGCTCACCTTCTCCAGCCAAAGCCTCAGGGAACAGCAGGAACGATGAATGGTGCTACTGTTGGGATTTTAATTGGTGGGGAAAAACTTATCCCCCCCCCTTTTTTTTTTTTGGTTTTCAGTTACAAGCACCACCACCAAGTAAAAAAAAATCAAAAACAAAAAAAAAAAAACCCCAACCTCATGACTTGACATTCTTTAAAACAGTGTTAGGTAAAAGTAAGGCAGTGAAACCAGTGCTGTGATACAGAACATATTCGCTCATTCAAGCACTGGGCTCAAATGGGCATTTTGCAATTCTGAACTGGACTGGCAGACTAGTCCTGAAAAATTATTCTATCAGAAAAAGCTTTTGGTAATTTGATTTTGAATTTTAAAATAAGCCCGTTTTCCTCTCTGTTTACAAAGAGAGCATCCACATCTGAAAGAAGTTATTTTCCACCCACAAAAGGTCACTTATTACCCCACTTTGTGAATACAAAAGAAACCTCCAGCTGAATGGGGTCTCCACCGAGGGGAACAGATGGGCCAAGCTGTAACACAGCACTGCTGTATTGACTGGTGATGGAACCGAAATCGCATCGCCATGGCAACCCCTGCGCTGCCTCCTCCCTCAAGACAACAAGAAATAGCTCACCAGAGGTATTTTAGGAAACCCATAAAAAGAGAAAAACTGTGTTTCTTGCTTTCCAATTATTTAAAATGTACCTACAGAAGGTGCTTTCAGGAAATGGATGGATGGTGTTTGCTTCCACAACGTGAAAAATCATCTTTGCCTGTGCTGTAGAGACTTGCAGTGAATGCTGGGTGCTGATCAGCCTTCTAAAATGTTAACTCCAAACTTTATAGTCCTTCCACTGAAAATCTTTATGCTGATTTTCTGGTGTATCTACTTTGGGGTTTTATTTTGCTAATTAGATGAGAGCTGTCTGAAGCAAGGCCTAATGAAATCCAGCCTGTTTCATCTCTGCAAAAGACCAGAGGTTACACCTACCTGCAATGCTCACATTGGTTTTGGTTTTTGCTATTGCATTTAATAAACAAAAATGCTGAGGACTACTTTTGCTTTGCAAAAATCCCTTTATAAGACTGCATTAAAAAAAAAAATAAAAGACCAAACTCCCCAGTGTGAGGGAAGGAATGGAAAGTGGGTGGGTGCCAGTGAACTCACAACTTATTTCAAACAGGATATCCCCAAGCTTTCAAACAATAATAAACATTTAATTCTCCAAATACAGTTCTCTGAAGTACTTGTTTCCTTCCAATTGAAATTAATTGAGGTTTAATTTTCAGAAGAAGATTCCATCTCTAATTTCAGACTTGGTTACAGTGATAGACATCAGAGAAATTAAAACTGTGAGATATCATTTACAAAAAGACAGATCTCCAAATGCTTATTAAGTGGTCCTAGTGTAACTCTTGCACAAAGTTTATGAAACTAAAAAACATATTTGATTTTCATAGCATTACCTCAAAACACCAAGAACATAACCCAAAGCAGTTCCAGCTGTTTCATGTATACTTGAACAATTTTGCAAACTTTCATTTCTGACGCACCCCTGAAGGGCCCCACTTGGATTATAAATGTTTTTGTTTTGGTTGGCAGAAGCCTCTGTACAATCTTTGATTTAATATCAGCTTTAAAGCAATAATAAAAATAATAATCTCACTCATAAGCCAAACCACCCATGCTGCTGTGGACCCTGGGGAGGGACCGGCTGTGGGAATCCTGCTCATCTGTTCCCATTGTGTTTTCTTAACTCTGCACATTTGAAGATGCTGTAATGAAAATTTCCTTACCCCAATGTCTGGGCAGCTGAATTCAGTAGCTTTCCACAATTAAGTACTCCCAGCACTGGCACAGTAGGTTGTGTGCAACTGCTGCAATTCAGTGTAAAAGACCAACCAAACTACATTGGACTTCTGAATATTAAAGATTTTTGGGGAATAATCACAAAGCTTCCCCAAGTTAGGTACAGCAGGCAACAGAAACAAGATAAATGCCTTGGCTGCTCCCTTTTTTAACTGTTAAATTTTGAAACTCAGTAGGGTTTTATCCTCACATCTAGGAATTGGCAGTATTTAAAATGCATGTTATTTTTGTAGGCTTTTGCTTGCTTCTTCTTTCTTAAGGCACTAAGGTTGTCCTTCAAAAAAAGTCTGAAAATGACAGAAAATCACCCTGCAGCCCTTCTCTCCTGCTTGCTACTGCACAGCTCACTCACTCTTTTTCATCATTCTTGTTTCTTATTTACAACATACACTTCAGCTGAAAGCATCTTCACTCCTTCCCACGCAGAACCCACTGGATGATGCTCCTCCACTCCTCTGCAGGGAGCTGCAGGTGACAGGACCTTTACTTTCTACTGCTAAAAATCATATGGTTCCATCCCCAAACTCTTGCACACTTATCCCATTTTCTCCAGGCTATGTTAGTCATCCTCTCCACACCCATCAGCACAGATAAACTGAGGGATTACTCTTGGGGTTAAACAGCATCATCTCGTATCTAGCTTAAATTTGTCCAATTTAGGATACCTCAGACAAATTTTTGTTTTCTTCTTGGATTAGGCTAATATCTCTCTTCTGTCTCAAATGACATGGCCTTTAAATCATCCTTGTGAATCTTTTCCAAAACCTTCCCCACCTGGTGGAGGAACCCAGCTCTCCCCTGGAGCAGCAATTCCCTGAGCCTGAAATGGGAGTGATACCTCATTTTGCCCATGGCTCTGAAATGGCAGCTCTGGAAGTTCATGTTCATCTAGAGAAGAGTCACCACTGCAAGTATGACATGCAGCTTTTGCTTATCTGACTTCATCCTCCAATTTATTAAATCATATATTAACATAACCCCATAAAACCAGGTGATCCAGAGCTCCCTGTGCCTATGAATTCCTGTCTTCACTAATCTCCATCTTTGTCTCAACAACAAACATCAATGATGTCTTTACAATTTTCTTTCCACATCATGGATAAAAATGTCAGCAAGGATTCAGACAAAAAATTCTCTACATGACTCTGG
This sequence comes from Chloebia gouldiae, assembly GCA_003676055.1. Classification (NCBI taxonomy): domain Eukaryota; kingdom Metazoa; phylum Chordata; class Aves; order Passeriformes; family Passeridae; genus Chloebia; species Chloebia gouldiae. The sequence goes on along the minus strand of QUSF01000005.1, from coordinate 41,347,692 downwards.
TACAAACTGCCCATTTTTAATGCACTTCATCTTTAGAGTGTTCACTTTGCATAATTCTGGTTTTCCTTCTTAATAAGTTGTATGGTATCAAGTCAAATGTTACAGACTAGATTGTTAACCTAGACTGTTACCCTCATTAAAAATAATTCCATAAAAAGATCCTGCAGTTTGACAATTTATATACTATAAATCTGTGCAGACAACTTAATTTTCTATAGTTTCAAGCCAGGTTGTTTTTTTAAACCATGGCAAACTATTAGTAGAGGCAAAAAGAAGTTCTGAGGAATCAGCAGAAAGTAATTTACACGACACAAAAAAATGACTCACAACCTTTTGAAGCTAAACCTGAGAGTTAAATTGAGCACCACTGAAACCAAGTGTCTTGAGTTGCAGCAATAACATCATTTTAAGAACATCTACCTCAATCAGTAAGACCCTGATACACCATTCACATTCCTGTCACTGCAAACAGGAGCAAGATTCATCAATCTTCAAAAAATTGTATTTTCTAAAAAGATATTTTCACATCTTTATTCCTCAGATTTCACCTTACTAATTAAAAATTGTTAAAAGGGGTTTGACTCCATGGAGGAAGAGAAAGAAACAATAATATTCCCAGAGCTGTAGTGACAGAAAGATATTGGTACAACAGGAAACTCATTTTGCCACTGTATCACACTGTGTAAATAGAAAGCATAATTAATAAGGACAGGCATGTTAATTTTGGTTCCTTTCAAACCTGCAGGCAAGGGGAGGAAGAGGGGGAATGACAATATTTGGCAATAGCAAGAAAAACAGTTGCAAATGAGATGTTTTTCAGTTCTCTTAACCAGCTCTAGTAACAACTCAGAATAAAAATAAACTTATAAACACTTTAATACCCTTTAGAGTGCCCCATTTAAATAGCATATTTAATCTAAGTCATATGTACCATTATAACAATGCTCTTTTTGCCCTCAATATGAATTAAGACTATTAAATATGTATGTGAAATAGTAGGCCATGTTGGAATGTCTCCAGAATGAAATTCTCAATAGGAGGGTTTTTTTTCCTTTTTTTTTTTTTTTGGGGGGGGGGGGTGTGTTTATTTTTTTTTCTCCGGTTTGGGTTTTTTTTTTCCTTACTTGAAGTCACAGTGATATTCAAAACTAGGTTAAGCTTACAACACCCAACAAAAGTAAAAGGATCTGCAATTCCTTGGATTATTTTAAAGTATCTTCCTTTAAAATTTACCATTAAAAGATTTTCCATTTCCTTTGTGAAAAAGAAGATTTCTCTGTCTCCCTGAAAACAAGTGTACACAAAAACAAAGTAACTACTAAAACACAGCTTTATCCCTGTCCTTGGGAGGCATTACTCTGACATTACATTTACTATTAAGTAAAGCCACTCAAACTGTATGTAGTCTAAAGAGAACTCACTGAGCAAAACCAAGAATTTCCAAGAAAGTAAGAGCAACCAATTATCCAATTTTTAGGAATAAATATGAATAAAAATACACAAAGTTCTGGTTTGCTATATGTATTACTAAAATGGACATACACAACAACCTGTCATTGTCAGCAGCTGTCTCTTCATTTGCATTTATTACTTCCTAAATTCTAACAGATGCCAAAGTCAATTTGTATTATTTTTTAAGAATAAAACAGATTTAGAAAATTAAGGGCAGGAATTACCTTCCCCTCTGCAGTCTGTTAAGCCCCTGATGTGCTTTTCCCTATCCATTTCCCCACCTGAGAGGCAAATCCTCTGCCCCCAGACTGCTGCACGATGATGGGACAGCATCTTCTGCCAGCAGAATTGAGGAACCAGCCAGTTCAGTTCTTTGTGACAAACCCTGAGCAGCCACTCCTCCCTCCATCCCCCTTCTAACACTGGGTACACAACTCAGTGCTTTCCAATCACTCAGGAACCTCCACCCTTAAAAAAGTCACTTTTTACCTTGTAATGTAACACTCATCATCACCCTTGCACATTTCCTGCATTACAGCTTTCCAGTGAACAGCGATTTACCTACTTACAAGTGCATTTATCAAGACAAACTCTACAAACAAGTGCAAATTTGAAATTTAAATTCCATCTCTCTGATAAAACGCTGCAGCCAGATCAAAGAAAGCAAAGCAGCGGGGCTGCTGCAACACATGAAAAACACCAACTCCAGCTCTGAGAGCTGGGGACTGAAGAGCTGGGATGCTTGGGAGAGGACTGACAGCACCAACGAGAAGTGAGACCTGACAAGGAGACCTGTGATCACCCAAGAAACCAGCGTCAGCCTCTGATGTAGGTACCAAAAGGATCTCACTGAATAAGGGCACAGAGCTAAGGAAATGCAGGATCAGATCTGCAGAGTCTGGGTAGAGGAACCTCACTGGTGAACCTTGGTTTCAGTCAAGTCTAAGGTAAATGAACCAGAGAAGATCTCTGCTTGGTAACAGGGCACAGTAAATATTAAAAGTGATTAATAAACAAATACTAGTCAATGCTGAATACCAAGAGTGGCTTTGAATCCACACACCACCAAGGATAACCAGCGGAACAGCAATAACCTGGGAAGAAGAAACAGCCAACAAAGGATTAGGATTAAGAGAAAACCTCAGCATAAAATCTTGCAATAACTTTGGCTGGAAAAGAGAACAAGATCATCCAGTCCAACCCAACCTCCTTCTCAAAACAGGGCTCCAAAATTCAATTTGTACAATACTACTTCCTAATCATTTGGAAAATGGATGTACTGGTCCAGAAGTTCAGGGAATGCTGTGAAGCTACAGTACCACCAGTGATGGAATGATGCTGCAACACAAGTAAATAGAAGACCAAATCCAAGTTGAGTCAAGATTTATTAACAGCTAGTGATGCAAACAGTCAGGAGATGCAAAGCCATTTACAATGACTAAATAAACCAGTGTGGATTCCTTGAAGCACTCAAGAAGTGCCAGCATTAAACTGGATGAAGAAGGTGACAAACTCCTGATAGGCCACCATGAGATCTGGTTGGATCAAAACAAAACCAGATTTGCAAAGAGACCTAAAACGAAATAAGGAGTTGGGCAAAAAATGCTGAATTCCTCTATAGGGCTTGACATCTTCATCTCTCAAAAATAAACCAGTGCTGTGAAAAAGCCACCAAAAAAAACAAAAAAGTGTGTCGACTTAACAGTACTCATCTTGAACTCTGCATCCCTGGTGTAAAATAGGCAGAATTGTAGCATGAAGAGCCTGTATCAGTTTTCCTTTTCTCTTACCTAGTGTGCCATGTGTTGAAATGAAACTCAAAATTCAAGTTTTCTAAGGGACCAGGGGACCAGCAATGCTGAAGTTGCTGGATGAGCACTGGGCCAGGTGGAAAAGGCAGAATTTCCAAATTCAAGCAGTGATTTCCAGAGAGTGGCCCTACATCCAAGACCACGCCAGGTCAAAGGCTCCCATCAGACTTCTTCCACTGTGAGCACGTGGGAATTCAGTGCCCTGCTCCCCTCCTGCAGCCTGAGGGACCAGCAGGAGCCTCCTGCCAATGCCAGCTAAAAAGCCTTTCATAGCAGGACAACCTTCTGTCAGAATCCTTTTGGGACAATGATAGATAATCACACTAAATTATGAATAAAAGAGGCAATGGCTTCTTTCTGGGAAAACACCAAAACTGAGGGGGAAAGGCTCTTGAAAGTATTTCTAATAGATTTCTGAAAAACTGTCTACAGCTTATCATGAATACATCTTGGCATGAAGAATGTATAATTCCAAGAGCATTTGATATCTTGATATAATTTACATATATACAATTGTGATGCAAATGTATATAATGTGAATTTATAGAAACACAAATTTTTACTAGAAGGGCACAGAGCCAAACTAAAAGGGAACAATGGACAAAATGTAAAATACAGTTGCTCTTCCTGTGCCTCTTGCAGGGGTTTTCCTGATTCATTATAAAACTATAAAGCAACATACCTATTTTATTCATCAAAATACATTGCTGATAAATCTTGAGTGACTTTCCATGGCACTTCCATGACTTCTGAAATCACTTGGTTTTAAGTAATATTCCCTCTCACTGCAACCTGGTTTGCTTAAAAAAATTACATTACATTTACTCAACACTTCTTTAAGCAATGAAACCCAGGCAGAAATCTGTTTATTGGTATAAAACAGCAGTTGGCCCCACAATTTACAAGCCCACATCACTATGGAAATATATAGGAAAATATATTTATTGCAACCCATCCAAAGTTTCTTGACTGTTGATTCCTTATCTGCTTCCCAGAGTCCTGCTGAATGTTTACATGAGATGATTGCTTTTAATCTTTCTGTATTTGCTTTAGACATGCCCTGACAACCACTTAGAAAAGTGGTATTTTCCTGACAAAATGAATCATTTGTCTTTTACCACCAAGTTGCAGATCTTTGTTACAGAAATAGAAAGGCTAGAACATGCCCTAGGAAGTCTCTTTCTCTACTTTGAAATTATAGGGAGCAGATATAGTCACTTTGAAAATCCTGTGATAAAAAAAAATTAAAATTAAAAAAAAGTGGCACAGTTTCCTGAAGCATGAGCTCATAATGGGAATCAACATACTGTGACAAGTGGATTGCAAGAGGAAAAATACAGCAAGGAATTGCACAACTGCTTTCTAAGTCAAAGTACTGACACCATGTTCTGCTGAGAAAACCTTTTGTGCCTCTGATTTAATGATAAATTTCATGTGATTTCCCCTGGTTGGAGGAATGGAACAGAAAGAAAACCAAAACATTGTCCTGACATGTTAGCATTAAACATCTCCTTTAAGAAATAAACTTCGTGCCTTTGATTGTTACATAAAATTCTATTTTTGGCCAGAACAAGAGAGAGAAAAAGAACAAGAAAATAACCACAATTATTCTCAAACCAAGAACACATTAGAGGTCTAAAAACATGAAGGAAAAATCCTTTTTAAGGAAGAAAATACTTCCATTTTGAGCACAATATTCCGGTTTTCACCACCTCTGCTTGGCAAACTGTGGTCAGTGCTAAACTCCTACTCACCCAATGCACCAGAACAGTCTAAAACCCCTCAAACTTGGGTCCTTCCCACTGTTAACCACTCCTGGTTTTTTCCAGCTCTGACCTTCCCAAGGTTATCACATCCTGACTCTATTTTCTGACATGCCTTTCCTTCCCAGAAATGAGCCCTCCCCCTCCAACATCCACCAGGTTCAGCTCCTGCTCTTGGCTCTGCCCATCCTGTTCCTTGATCTGAGCAAGCTCCATCACCCTATGGTGACAGCTCACACTCTGAGTTTCTCCAAGATGGAAACTAATGCTCAATTTTGCAAAGGTGCAGGACATGCATTGGTTAACACCAAAGCAGAACCATCACTCTGCTCTCCATCTTCCCTGGAGACTTCAGCCATCTCTCATTTTTCCCCTCAGCACATAATGCCATCAGGCCACTGCAATTACAGCAGAGCATCAACAGAAATTTGTCCTCACTCTTCCTGAGCCTTTTTGGACAGATTTAAGTTGTGCTTCTACTCTGCAAGTTACAAAACTGAGGAGGAACAGCATCTTCTTATGCCCATGAAGTCATCTACTACACTTTTCCCCAGTAGCATTTATGATGACTACATTCCCCCACCAGGCTTTTGCCAAATACTTGCAAATTTCTTCCCTTATTCTTTTTTTTTTATCTTTCTCTTTAAGCCCCTGCATTTAATTGGCTTGGGCAACTCAGGCACAAGTGAAGGGAGTTTTTTCCACATTTGTGTGTAAAAGATGCAATTGCAGTTGCTCACCTACATTTTTTGTTTACTAAGGATACAGATCACCATTTTCCAGCTCACTGCATTTGCCTTCAAGCTTTCTGCCTTTTATAGACAGCATTATTCCTACATATGTCATCTTTTTCCCCTTGACAAAAAATCGCCCACTGATGTCTCTTTGTTAGAATACAACAAATCATAATTATTAGTCAACAGAGTAAATGTCCACCACAGAACAAAAGCAAATCTGGGGCTCTTCCTTTGCTGAAAAACCCTTTGGTTTAGAGTTGCTTCCTACTTTTAGCCTACTTCATCTGCCAGTTGAAACACAGAGTGACCTCTCCATATGGCACTTTCAACATACATAAAAAAGATACAGATGCACAAATGTTTTGTCTAAAGCACGGAGAAATTGGAAAACATCCTTCAGTTCCAATTTATTGTCTTTGCACTGATACCACAATTTAGAAAAATTAAAATGTTCCAAAGTTTGTGTTTGATAATAACTAACATTTCTAAAGCAGTTTTTCAAATGCTCTTTTTGAAAAAATGGACTATATATGTCTTCAGTATTAAGCAAAAGGGTCTTTTGTGAAGAAAAATACCAGTTACTGATGTCTATCCAACAATCAAATGTGCCCCTGTGTGGGCTGTACACACTCATTCTCAGAACAGACCTGCTGATGACTGAGCTACTGCTTTCAGAGAAATTAATTTTTTTCCTACAGAATCCTTCAGAAAGTTGGGTTGATGTTTTTAGCAATAATTCCAAAACATTTCAAATCATGTGAATAAAGAGCTCAAGTTATTTAACCAAAATAGCACAGGCAAATTCAGAGTCTTTTTATTTTCATGAAAAGGACAAAGGTTCAATACCATAAAGTTCAGACCCCCTTATATGTCGTAAAATCTGCAACACATACTTGATCTAAAATAAAAACCCAACCCCTCAGATGCTTCTGCTTCATCCTCTGCATTCAAGAGCTGAAACCACGAGATGTACATAGCCAACTATTCTGCTATATGTTGGTACCCACAACCACTTTTACAGCTCTAAAAGCATGAATTTACTATTTTTCTGGAGGAAAAAAAATAAGATCATCTTCCCAAGGTGCTGCACTCCCCCTTTCTTCTGTAAGCACAGTGTCCAACCTCACAAACAACCCATCTCCAGCAAGGGCTGCAGGTCAGTGATCTCCCAGCAGCTGGCCCTGAAAGGCCACAGCTGGATGAAGAGAATATCAGCAACCAGGACACGCTGCTCCCAATGACGTTTCCAAAGTGGCTGAGTTGAATGTGACATAGGGATGTAAAAATCTTCTATTCAGGCATTTCCTCCTCAGGAGAAAAGCTTTTCTTGCAGGCTCTGGTGACAGCACAAGCAGGTGATGTTGGGCATGCATAATCCAAGCACAGAGACTGTTGGGAATATTCATCCAAGGGGCTCCACCTGTCCAAGAGCTGATGGGGCACCAGAATTTAGAAAGACCCATCAGGGCTTTAGGAGCATCCAAAAACATTGCACCATCTCCTGCCCAGGACACAGCAACCTGGCTCCATCAGGAAAAGAAGAGCAAATAAAACTAAACTGTGCAGAAAGCAGACCTAAACGATGCAAGTGGCTTGTCCTTCCATCTTCCATGACAGCAATGCCACTACATTTGTTTCAAGAAGTTTCTCTGCAGTGGCACCTTCAAACTGTAACTTGCAGCACGTGCTCTCTCCTTATTTCCAGATGTTAAGATCAAGTTAATCTCTCAGAATTGCACAGATTGCTGTCCTTGGACCACGTGCAGCACATCCCATGCAAGCCTCGCTGACGCTACGTGATCACCAACCAGAGGAAACAAAGCACTGCAAGGTAACAGGAACTGGAGGTCCATGTGGGAAACACGAAATGTTCCTTAGTAATAAACTCAGAATATCTGACAGAAAAAAAATTATGTCCCATTATGCCCCCTGGTCAGGGTACTTAGCTCTTTGTTTCTCCACAATGTTTTTCAAAGGGTTGAGCCATCCTTTGCCCAGCTGCTCTCACAAATGCATCCTCTCCCATACTAAATTCACTGTACTTAAGATGTGCTGCCCTTCATCCACTAGAGCATCCAGTAGAGCATCCATCTGCTCCATTCCCACTCTGATCCAGCTCCCACCTGGCTGGCACAGCCCAAAATCTTATGGCAGAAGATGGGCATGGCAACCTGGGGCTCAGCTGGGAGCTTTCCACTGAGAGCCTGCCAACATTTCCTTGAATCCATTCTTCCCACTATGCTCTCCTGTACCCACAGCAACTGTGAAATCACTATTAATTATGCCCTTTTGCTGACCCACTTATCTCAAAACTGCAGTATCTGGGACGGGCTAAAAACAGGAAAAAAAAAAAAAAAGGGAAGCTGCTCATTTTGCTTCCTGGACAACTCCTTTCAGAAAAGCCAACTCTGTTCTGATTTTCTCCACTATTTTTTCCTCTGTCTTTCCTTTCTTCTTCAACTTCTCTTCTGTATCTTCCTTTTGTTTCTCTCTGCAAGAAGAGGAATTGGGTTAGGAAAAAGGAACGATGGAGAACGCCGATCTAAATTGCTTCACATCTTCAAATATGTGGAGAGAAAATGATGGGGCGTGGGAAGGGAATGAAGCCCTGTGGGTTTTCTTTTCCAGATGACTTTCTTTCCTTCTGGCTCATGACTGAACGAGATATGAGAGAATAAGAACTGCTGGAGATTTTGGCAAATATTGAAAAGGAGAACATGCAACTACAATTATTCGGAGAATAAGAAGCAAATGCTAAAGTTAAAAAAAAAACAAACCACATACATACAGACTATGGGCTCTTTCCAGAGGGAGATTTTACTCAGTCTGAATTCAATGTGTTTATTTTTCCCATTAGTTCAAGCGTGGATTTCATATAAAACTCACAAATACCTATGTCAAATACAGTGAGGAACACCAGCTTAGAGGCATCAGAAAGCATTATTTTATTACAAGAGAGAAGACACACAGTTCTGTTTCCTGAAGGATGGCAAGGAACTAGAAAGAGATGAAAGCACAACCTTAATATTGTAACTAACAATGTTAAAATGTTCTTGCCTACACATTAGGAGGCACCACCATGCATTTTTTGCTTACGTTTACTTCTGCACGGAAAATAGATTAAAACTGGCCCTGGTACTGTGCACTGCTGCCTGGAGCAGGGCTAATTTCTGGTTCAGAAGAAAGGCATGTATTCTCTTTTTACCCCCATGTTAAAAACAGAGCACATGAGCATGCCTGGGGTCGTTCCCACAGAAGGTGAGCTGTCCTCCAGGTCCTGAAGCAGGAGGCAGCTTCAGGAGATCCACGTTCCCCCCTGAGATGGCTCACACGTCCCTCCTCATCACCCACCACCAACCAGCACAGCCACGAGAACTGCAAACCCACCAACAGGGAGAGCAAGCACAGAAAGTGAGGATTTATTTAAACAGAAGCTGCTCTTGAGACCAACTTTCATGGGTTTGTTTCCTCACTTGTGACCTTTGGGAAGGAAGGACGGACAGACGCGTTCGAAACCTCAGTCGCTGTTTGTTTGCAGAGGTGATACCATCCATGCAATAAATGCAGTACATGTACCTGATTATTTGCCTTCACCAAATGCACCAGAGAAAACAATTTGTTTGGTTTTAACGCATTTAAAATGGAAGTATCTTTTGCTGTGAGAGGATTTTTCCATAGGAACAGGGTTTGCACTTTGTGACGTTTTCAGAAAGACCTAAGAAATAATATAAAATAACAACTATTTCTGCCTCCTGCCAGGCTTGTTGGAGTATTTTAAAACAGCTTTGCTAAAATAAACCAAGTTTTTTTTTCCCCCGAACAGATTTGCCACCAGGGAACCAAATCCTACCCTTATAAGGCTACAGCAAAACAAAAGTCCCCAAAAAAGTACGAAATCTAGTCCATTTTTTAACACGGGAAACAGGAATATTAAAACACAACAGGTTTAAAATCAGTTTCTTCAGATTTAGCAGTAGTCAGATGCTTCAGAAAATAATGTTCTCAAAGATCACCTTCTGGTCCTTCACTCCACTCCTCTCCATCTAGCAGGATCTTGAACTGTTAGAGCTACAAAGCTAAAGCAGAGATTTTAAATCCACAGCCAGGATTCAGACTTTACTCACTGCAGCGTTTTACACACACAGACATGGTTACTTTTACCATTAAAGAACTCAAACTGTTATGGCAAAGCAGAAATTATTTAAACAACTTTGCCTACAAGGACTGATCCTGCCTCAGTATTAAAACCCCAATATACATAAAAAAAAAAAAAAGGAAAACCCCTTAGTGTTAAACACTGGAGAAAAATCTTAAAAATAATGGACTCTAAAATAGCTTACAAGAATATAAAATAATGCCTGTGCTAAGCTCTAAGCTAACACAGAAATCAAACTATTTGAAAAAAAAATCTATGTTAAAGATTAAACAGATTAAAGATTTTGGTTCTCTCCAAGGCAGGACAAATTACAAATTGCAGGAGGGGAAAAAAGTTGAAAAGTCAAGGGTTGTTTTTTTGTTTGTTTTTTTTTTATTTTACCAAATTTCTGCTCTGGACCATATTCTATTTAAGAAATTGCATGAGAAGCAAATTGCTCCAAAGCTGAGCGGAACCTCACCCAAGGTTAAGTGAACACCAAACCCAAACCACTTCCTTTGGGTTTTTGGTATAAAAACAAAATATTGCCAAAATATGCAGCAACAGAGGATGCTGCTACAGCAGCTTGTCCGAGCAGTTCCATGGCTGAGTGTTCCAAGTCTGGCTAAGAAAACTTTAAAGGATCACGAGAGAAAAAAGTTATTTTCATCCTCTTTTTTTCATTATCCGACACTACGAGTTGAGTTGTATAAAAGATTTTACTGTAGCACATACAAAAGCAGCGGCACACCAGTGAGCACTTCATTAATTAAAAGCCAGAAAAGGAAGTTTGCTAAACGAAGCAAATGTTCTTATCACTCCTATCTATATTCATTAAAACTGACAGGAAACCAAATATCACCATCTGTCTACTTGCAATAAAGACACTAAAAACGGCTCCGGGGTAGAAGAATAATATAAAGTATAAAGCTGCAGTTTTTCAAGTTTCAGTTTTAAATGGACAAGAGAGAAACTGATGTCAGACGAGGCAGAATGAAGGATGACAAGGAGGTGGTACACGAGACTGAAAAAAGAAATTACATGCTTTAGAATATAAATTGAAGCCCCTTTCAAATCGCAGAAAACAAACAACAAACTAAAGTTTACACAGTTTTTTTCATTTAGGTCAGTGGGTCTGGAAAAAGCCAAGTGTTAACAATGGCAGCTCATTTGCCTACTTACAAATAGCTGCTAGCAAAAACAGTCAGATAATTGTATTATGCAACATAAACTGAGAATTTTTAACGGTCAAGCAAGTCCCAGGAAACACTTGTGCTTCATTATGTGCTGATGCACTCTCTTCAGATTTACAAGAGATCATTCTTTTAATTATTCCTATATTTGGATTTTGCTTACAAATCAGAAACTTGATATAAAATTGAGTAAGATTTGATAAAAGGAAAAAGATGGCAGAGGTACTAACTTAGCTATGAAAACAAATACCAGGCTGGGCACACACCAGCAGTGACAGAGGTCAACTGAAGGTCACTGATTTAAGGTATTTTCCAGCATTTGTACAATTCCTACCTTCTAGTAATCACCTTTTTTTTTTTTCTTTTTTCTTGCACTGCAGGGGAGAGGAAAGAAAAAACAAATAGATGGTAATAAGATATTTAATGACAGAAATGAAAATAAACTACTGCTCACACTCTCAAGAGCACAACTCCCTGTCGTTAATTCTGCACTATTCCCCAGCTGCATTTTGCATAGCAATGAAAAGCACTTCCAGTTCCTCTCAAAGCTGCATAAAATATTAGCTGCACAGTCACAGTTTTAAAGACTAAATAAGGTTAAAGTAATTTAAGGCTGAGATAAACAGAAAAAAAAAAGAAAATTCATTGTTAAAAGTCTCCCAGCCCTCTGCGGTGCTGAGGTATCAGAGCACATATGGTGCAGAGCAGATCCCTGGGACCTACAGGAAGCACAAATGGGGTCAGGAGAGGAGGAGCAAGAGAGTTCAAGACAAAATTTAAGCCTTATTGATTTTTATTATTATGTTCTTCCAGGATGGTACTTTGTTTTGTTTATTTTCTGTACTAAGAACAGTAATTCATACCTTGAAAAAGGTTCTCATTAATATTCTATGAGAATGCTTTTTTAGCCTCAATACAACAGAGCAATTATCATTCTTCTGTTAATACTTCAACAATACTAACAGAACTATTAACAGCTCAGCATAATGAGGCATTTGTGAAACAGAATTGTAGGGCTACTTCTGTTTACTAAAGAAACCACAACAGAATTATACAAGTTAAATAAAATCTGAGTGCAAAAAAGTCACTGCAAACAGATGTGCAAATGTGCCATCAGATTCCTCCCTGATGCTGAGGAATCTCCTTGTGAAAGTCAAGTCAATCCTGTAAGGATACAGGAAAACCAAATATTTTTAAGTGAAGGCTGAAATTCAAGAGTAAATTCTCTTTTATGTTCAATATATAACAGAGACATCTATTTGTGCATGCCAATGAAATCATTGGGATGCTTAGAAAGGATTTGGTAGGCAAACCTGGAGGTATGTAACAAAGAGAAAATACAAAACTATCCATAAAAAAATTCCTGAGTGTGCTGTAAAAATGCATCCAGGCTGATGTTGGAGACTGTTTATTCTAAGGTGGCTATATAGCATCTAAAACACACAAGAAACATTGCTGTGATGGGAGGAAAAAGTCAGTGCTGACACGTTACCTTTATAAACCTTTTAATAAAAAGCTGCATGTAAGGCAACAAGCATAACCAAGATTATTAGATTTTGGAAAATTTTATTTTATATATGCCTTGTTAGAGCTCCTATTTTCCTACTGAGAGTAGTAACTGTGGAAGTTGCATTTAAAATTATTTGCACACAGAAAGCAAATGAATACTCAGGTTCTTCAGGAGCATGGATAATCAATGGAAAAGGTGAAATTCTCTGGCAAAAAAAAAAAAAAAAATTCACTCCTGTGGTTCTCCTGTCCACAGCTGCAACAGTACCAGTGTGAAAATCAAAGAACCTTCCACAGCAGATATTGGATAAAACCAGCCCCAGACTCCAGGCTCCTTGGATTTCAGAATGCCAGGCTGGGAAAAGCTTTTCCAGTTCTTGGGAACCGAGAAAAGATCCATTTCCTACAATCCTCTTAAGAAGGTAAATGAAGCTGAATCCTGAAACAGTCTTGGTCCCTCCCGTTCCCATACTGGTGAAGGTGTTCCTGCACCATTTTCCTTTAATTATGGGAAACCTTCTCATATCATATACACACAATATTACCAGTATTATTATGTTTATTTATATACATATATATGAAAATATCAACTTATTAAAGAACAGTATGTTTTTTTTTTCATCTTGTACCCACCTTGTCTATGAGCTGTTAAATCTGCTTTGCCTGGTCTCTACCCACAGATGAAGCTGTCCCTTCTGTAAGGTACCACCAAGCAGTCCCTTTTGCTGGTTGTACCAATCCCCCTTCTTGCTCACAGGATTATGTAATCTGTGTTTAAATTCAGGATGGGTTTTGCCCTTTTGTACCCAAATGCATCTTCTTCTCTTCATCCTGATTCATACAATAAACCCTGGATTTGTCAGGTTTGATCCTAGCTTGCAGCATGACTTATTTTGGTGAGCAGTTTGCTTTAACACCTCCTCACCCACTGCAACACCTCCTGGATATTATTCTTGAATTTGCTTTAAATAGTCAGTAACAGTTTTCCACACACCTTTGTAAAAGCTTCCCTAAAAACCTGCTTTTAAGTGACTGCTGCAGTGAATATCCCAGTCACAACGCCCTCATGTCTTTTATTTAAAGTACAGCACCATCACCTCTGCACACCAGTGATGTAAGTAAGGCTTGTCACACTTTTGTTCTAGAGCATTAAAAAACCTGACCCAAAACTAAGTCCATTCTACATGTACCTTTTAATCCACACAAAGCCAAAATAATTTATTATTATTTACATTGCTTTAATAGTTTTTTTGAGTTGCTATTTAGATGGTCTTAGTAGTAATGACTGCAGCAAGCTGGAGCAGGTTGACAGCACTAAAAATAAAACCTGGGTGTCTTGAAGCCTGGGAAAAATACAGCAATGCTCCAAGGGTGTCAGTACAAACCTGCAAAACAAATTTTCTACACAGACAACATTTCTTATTCATCAATTTGAATGGACAGATATTTACAGACCGAGAATAATTCAGTTTCTACAGGTTACTTGGACACTCCCATCATCATGCTCCCCTTTCCCATGTGTTTCTTCTCCCACACTTAATTTGTCTGCCCTCTATCATTTTTCTTGCCTTGAACCAGGCTCAGGCCAACTATTTCTCCACGTCCTGGTTTTGCCTTTCTCTCCCCCATGCCCAAAAGATGTGGTGCAGGTGATGGCTGAGCCCACCAGGGCAAGTTCTCTGTAAGCTCCAGTGCAGGAGGGTCTCACCTCCTGGGTAACAAGTCAACCTTTTTCTGCCATTTCCTTACACCATATGGTAATTCTAATCCCTTTTTTCCCTTTTCTCAGCCTATCCCATTATTTCTGTCTCTTTTACATACGATCCATTACTTTTCAGGGTTTTTTTCCTTTTTTTATCATCCTATCACTACCACAATCTTTAAGAGAAAGCTGAGGCTGTTAAGTGTCTCACACCTGTCATTTCAGCATTATGATTAGGAAGCAGATTCTGAAAATCCTAATGCCACCATAAAACTGGTAAACTAGGAAATCTCACCTTAGATTCCATCACTTTATCACTGTTCTTGTATGCTTCCCTAGATACCTGCTGATCACCATCAGAGACAGGATATTGAATTGTAAGTGCTTGCTCTGAATCAGAACAGCTGTTCTTACAGATTTATTGCTAAAACAACATGGGTTCTACCAGACCTAAGAAAATCAGCAAGAAATAAAGTTACTGACTCTTGCATTTTGCTACAAGTAGCTTTGGTATTTGGAAATTCCCTTTCCTTGTCCATGTTTGTTAGACTGTTATGCAAAGAGAGTTAATTCTGGTAAAGAGTAACACATATGTAAAGTACCCAGATGATTTCTTTGATTGTGATAGGAAACATTTAGATATGAAATTCAGCACAAAATACTTTTCAGCTTCTGAGAAATATGAGTGAAACTACTTTGAACATGATTACATTAAGAGCATTGTCCTTATTAACATAAGAAAGAAAAACGATTTGTTGGAAAACACTCAGCATTTGAGGTATTCCATACAGTTTTCCAATGTTATTTTCCCAGAGACACCAAGAATGGTTTGGTTTTGTGGTTTGGGTGGGGTGGGGGAGGAAGGTTGTTGATGTTTTGGGAAAACCTACCAAAGCTTGCTTTGCTTGCTGATCCTCAGCTACAGCAGTAAGTGGCTGCTGGCAGACCTAACTTCAAAAGCCAGCTGCAGGAGAAACTGTCCTTATTTCATCCATCAATCTAGAATTAAAAACTTTTTTAAAAAAATGTATAAAACAAACAAACTTTTAAAAGTATTCCAAATAAACAGCAGAAGGTTTCCTCAGTGGCAAAGTCCCAAGCCCAGTTGGCCAAACCCTTCTGACCACACATCCACCCTTGGGTTTCAGATCCAAGTTAAACTCCACTCCCCACCAGTCTTATCTTGCCAAATTCAGAGCAGAAGGAAAACATCCAGAGGACTCCAGCAGAGGCAGAGCACGGACACACACAGCAGCACTCCCAGGGGCCTGCTCTGCAGTTGAATTTTATTAAGGAATGCACACACTTCTGTGCCCCAGTCAGAAATATTCCAGTGCATGAACAGTATCTCAACAACCCCATTTCCTTGTCTGTACCACAAAATAAACACAGTCTCTGAGACAGACTCTATGGATTTATGTCCTTTCAAAAGAATTTAGTAATTGGAGGTGGGGAAAAATAAAACTAAAAGTAAAGTGAACAGTTCAAAATGTGCAGTGAATAGTTTTGAAAGCAATGTTCTCATCTGGGAGTATTGCAACAGATGTTTACCATGAGCTACTGCAACAGTTAATCCAACTCCCAGCCAGATTACCTCTTTGCCTTTGGAAACCAGCCTTTTTTCCATGGGCAACTTCCAGAAAACAAGGGGATGGGCCAGAACTGACAGCAAGCAGTTAACTGAATGGAGCAGGAGGAAAAAAGAAAGCCATAAAGCCTAACCAAATAAACTGGTATCTGGCCCAAAAGACTTAGATGAACAGGTGTATGTGTGGGTGGGATTGGAAGGAAAAAAATAAAGAAAACCATTTAAACAAAGCCTCCATTGACATTCTGGCCACCTAAATGGGTACACAAAAAATGAGCCAAACAACATTTTTGAACAATTTAGCAAATAATGGATTTCTTTCCTTTTTTTTTTTTTTTTTTTGAGAGGGTAAGAAATATGATTATTGAACTTGGATTTCAAAATTACTGTGGCACCAATAAGCCACAGTAACAACTCAGAGGTTATTCTATTTCAAGGTATTCTGAGAAAGAACGAAAAAGAAGGTACAAAACTACATATGCAATCTGGTATTTACTCCTTAAAGACACAAATGCAAATCACAATTTAAAGCATCATTATTTAAAGCTGAAATTACCATTTCGTAACAAATGCAAATCAGATCCCTGTTTACAGCATTTCCTAAAGGCAAGTGAAGGGCTAGTGAGTCCATGCCCAGAGCATGGACTTAGTTCTGCTCCTGACTTCACAGGCATTTAATTTTGGAAAAACCTTGAGCATACATGGGTCCTGTGGAAGGAGTGAGCAGTCAATCCCCTTTGACCAATCCCAAAGAGATCAAGACAGGTAAGTGCACCATGTTCTCAGTGCACTCACCTGAGCATCACCTACAGCTCACCCACCCCTGGGACCACACTCACCCTGGCTGCTCCAGGAGCCAGGGAAAAATGCTGGGAGCCAGAGGTGGGTTTTGAGGATTTACAGACTTCAACAACTTACAAGGCTACCTGCAACTTTCACATGAAGCCCACATTTTCCCCTTTGCATTCCCAGCTGTGGCAACACAAGAATAAGAGTCACAAATTCTGGAAACTTTGGTCTAAACTTCCTTCCTTACTGAAGAGAATCTCAGCTTGTTCGTTGTTTGGGGGTTTTAAACAGAGAGAAAAACAAATGCCAATCTGTCGAGTGTAAAAAAGATGTAAAGAGATTTTGTTCCTCTAATTGCTCAGCAGAACAATAAATGAATAAAAAGCTCTAGGAAGTCCTTTCCACTCGGCAGTATTTCTGCTGGTAATGCAGAACAAATTTTTCTTGGTACTTCTCTTAATCAACAAAAACAACAGCAAACACTACCAGTCCTTTCATATTTGATGAAGGGATTGATGTTATTTATTCAAGAAAGTCTTTATAAATATTCTTTCTCTTCTGAAAAGACCAATGACCACAGAGCCACATGCCTGCAGTACCTCTACTCAGCCCTTGGCCCCCTTCCAGGCCATTGGAACAGCCACCCATTGGTCTGTTGGCTAAAAACAACCATTTGCAGTTTGTCTTGTTAAGGTTTTCCCTCACATACATCACAAGTTGTAAGTGTCAAGGGAAAGGTTTTGTTTTCTAAATTTTTAGTATTCCAGAGAAATATACTGACATTGCATTCTGCAAGTCTTGCCAAAAACGTCTTTTGTGTTCACAGCTTCAATGTTGATGATAAATTTTGAACACTAACAGTACAAAGTATGATTTAAATCAGAGCCTAAATCATAAATGTAAAAATAATTCAAGCTAGTGAGCTGGAAACCTTAATTTAAATAATCTCATTTTGCCAATATAGTTCTCCTAAAGACCTATTTGCTTTAAATGGTTGTTAGTTCTCATTGAGAAGGTAAATAAAATACATGCATCTATTTAAATTTTTGTGAAGCCTAATATATTCTACATCTTTTATTTTTACATTTTATTAAGTAGACAATTTACTAGGCAATTATTTTTTTAACTACAATTCCTAAGTGCTTCAAAAATATTTAGTGAGTCCTAAAGCACCTTTTATAATTATGCTTATCCCCATTTTATAGAAGGATAACCCAAAGAAGAGACAATTAACTAGTCTGGGCTCTTTCCTTCACCACATTAAACTAGCTCTAAGGTAACGAGATTGATCTCCACTATGACAGCAACCTGTTACACATAACTTTTCACTCTGACCGAGCAATCGCAATAATTTGGAATTATTGGGTAAAAGATCAATTAGAAGCAAAGATTCAGGCAGCAGCAGCAGAAGGAGGCTGAACTAAATATCTGTACAAAATCAGGAGGTTTTGCTGGATGGTTTCACCAAGATATGGCACTCGGAACTATTTTTACTTCATCTCCTAAAACGTGGATGTAAAGGTAGCACACAGCACAGTCTGCTGCTGTCTCCACAACACCACAGCTTGCTTGATGAGCGACCTCAATTATTTTGCCCTGAATGACAGCAAAAAAAGCAGTGAGCACTGAGATCACTTACACAGCCCAAGAGAACGAACATGCCAGACTCTCCAAGTTGTACAACCTCTAGTTTGAGTACTCATTTCTTAATATGGTGCCTCAAAATTTACAGCACTTAGTGCCAACAGCACTTAGTGTCAATGTTTCAGAACCATTTCTGTGTATTGAATATTGCCCATCCTGCTGTGCCAGGCTGAGACCTTCCATGTGCAGAGTTTTTTTCCTGAGACAGCAGCGACCTGGAATGTTTACTAGTCAATATAGGCCATGTATAAGAAGTGGGAGAAGTGCTACAGAATTATTTTTAACATTTTTCCAACATTTTTCTCTCATCATTGTGCCCATTTTAAATTGTGCAATAAGTTGGTCCATGATGGGGAACTGCATCTTTCCAAAAGCACATCCTGATGTCTCCTCCCAAGGCAGCCCTTAACAAGCAGGAGCATCAGTGTTCCTGAAGCTACTTTACCCTCCTGTGAACTTTCCTTTCCCAGGATGCACACCCAAAATTTGAGCAGTTAGACATTAATGACCATTTCTGAGCTTGCCAGGAGTGGTGAGAGGCACCTTCCACCCCACAGTACAGGAAAATAAAGCAGTAAAAGACACAGTTGTCTATGAAGAGACAAATTTGATAGGAGTAACCACATAAAATGCCAGTTCTTCCCCTCTGGTAAAAGAGAGACCACTACAGGGATGTAGAGCAGAAGGGTCTCGAGGAGACAACCCATTGCTTCGACACTCCAAGGTCCACTTGGATTCTCGATCTCACAGCAAGTGCTCATCTGCAGTTTCAGGATGTAGGGTGCTGTTCTAAAATCAATTGCAATACTGTGTGCCAGACCCCAAACCACACCCCACTGACAAGCCACACACACACACATGATGGTTTTTGCCTACACACAAGCACAGGAATCAGGGGGATAAGCAGAGACTGCAGGGCAGGGACCTCGCTGTGCCCACCCCTGCTAAAGCGAAAGCGAAAGGCTGCACAGAGCCAGCAGCAGCACTTCCTGCCCAGGCTTCCCAGGGAGATGCAGCAAGAGAACCCCACACTGCCCTGGTGTCCTGGCCACCAGGCAGGCTCCAGCCACTCTGCCCTGCAGCAGGCTCCGGGCAGGATGCTGCTGCTGTGGGAAGCGAGCGAGCTCCGATGGGAACGCCGGTCCCGGAAGGCAGATGTTGTGTAAATTCATATTTCATCAAAACAGTTAATTGTGACAAGAGGGCTATAAAAATCCTGCACCACTTAAATTATTTCTCCACTTAGAGCAACTCTACTACTAGGAAATGTTACACATTGCACTTTATACCCAACTGGCAGCACTCAGCGATAACATTACAGCTCTGTTAAATAACAGATATAAAAATCACAGATCTTTAAAAAGTACAAATTAATTTTTCTCCTGTCATTCAACATAACCATTTACAAACAAACATGCCATGCAATTGTCATTAAAAGTTTTCCAATCTAGCGCTGCATGTGTTTAAATATGAAAATTATACTTCTGAAATAAACATTGCTGCTATCAGGGAAAAGTGCTACCATAAGTCACATCACTATAAGACAGAAACTGCCACCATGAAGACTCAATAATCCCTCACATTTCACCAAGGGAATGTTCTCTCTCCATCCATCAGGGTCATGATAAAAGGAAAAAGGCAAACAAAAAACAGCTACAAAACAACTAGACAGCACCTGCTAAAACTTTGATTGTTTCAGACCCACGAGTAGGTGAAACAAGAAATTCAGAGACTGTTTTGTAATGAATGAATGGTTTCTCCATATTACTAGTGCCAAACCTCCAGTAATCTATGTCCAGCAAACTCATACAATTAGGAAAAAATACAACCCAAAAAAAACCAACTAACAGGGTTTCACTTTCTCTAACCCAACCTTTGTTTAATTTATTAAGAGTTTCTTACCACTTCATACTTGGAAAATATATATTTTTAGTAACATGTATGTCCTGTAGATATTAAGTCTACACTTAGCACCATTTAGAGCAAGAAACAACAAGGTTTTCTGCAGCTCCGTGGGGTCACAAGATCTCTACCAGAGAAGCAACCCAGTACTGTGCCAAAGGGAAAGAAAAGCCTTCATCTGCTCCCCCTCACCTGCCTGGGTGACAAAACAAGCAGGAGGCGTGGAGGGTAATTCAGTTCTGCAGTGCTCACATCATCTTTCATATTTCTGTTACCACCACAAGCAGGCAACGCCTGCCAGCCTGGCTGCAGTTTGTTTACACAGGATTAGAAACCAGAATTTGCTACTTAGGCTAAAAAAGCCTCACTAGGTATCAAACAGACGTAGACCTTATTTTATCTGTTTTCTCAGAATGCTCTGAAAAAAGTTTATATAATGCATGAAAATTATGCATGCCATTATGTAACAAAATCAAAGTGCCATAAAATGTACACATGGGTAGTTCTACTTTCAAACAGCAGTTGCTGAACTGTAGCTGGCTTCATTTTAAAAGTACAGATCACTTGTATAAACAGCATTTATTTAATCATAATAATAACAACAATTTATATAAAACCCTCTAAACTTCCCACCTACTCAAGTCATCACAATCACCTCATAATAACACTGATAAATTCAAGTTAAACTCCCTGGGTGTCTGTCATTTCAGACGATTTGGGTGATGATCAAAGAACTACAGGTGCACAGTTTTTCCCTGGGAGATGACAAATGACTGGTGGTGCAACAGGTGCCCTTACCGTTCATCATCATTTTTCCCAAAAGGATGCCCCAGTCATGGTGCCTTTGGGCAGTCAGGATGTTTGTGCACCCATGGGTGCTCGGGCAGGAGGTGAGGACACACGAGTCTGGGGCACTGCAGCTCCTCTGGCCACTTCCCACACCCCAGGGAGCAGGGACTGCTCCTCCATGGTAGGGCCAGACTGAAATTCTTCCATCACTCCATGTACAAACCTGTATTGATTCTCACAGCTTCAGGCTAACAACAAAAAAATTAAGTTTTTAGGCCTAGCAACAGAGCTGGCCCCACAAGCATCCTTCTGCCTCTGCAATGCACAGCAAGGGGTTAATCACACATGCAGGTGTAAATCTCACTGACTACACAGGCAGAACCATTGATTTTAACCCAAATTCTATATAAGGCACCTTAAAGCTTCAGCAGCAATTTTATTTTAAAGACCCATTCAAGCACTGATTTCTGAATGGCCATAATCAATTATTTCTATCCAAATCTCCACTTTTCACACGTCATAGAAATATACTACAGCTTCCAGTACCATCTCCAGCTGGGGATGCTCACAGTGTATTTAAATTCCCAGATAACTACTAGATGGCACAGAAAGCACAGAGCCCAGTCCTAACTGCAGCCTTATGCAGAGAAAAATGCCACAGAAAAAAACATTGCAAAATCTGTCAGCAGATTTCTCTGTCTGAAAACATATTTCCAGCAGAAATAACTTTTCCCATGAAAACCACCAGCAAACTCAGAACTTAAGAACGTGGATGTGGTTTTCATAGGATGTTAAATATACAGAATATAATAAATAGAGTTGAATGTAAAACACCTCATGAAAGATATGCTGCAAAATAATAGTGCTAAATTTGTCCATGAAATGCATAATAGATTTACAAGTATTTAACTTCAGATGTGTTATTTTAAACTCAAACCAAAGTATGTTCAGATAACCGCACCTAACCACATCGATTTCCAATTAACCCAAGGGGAGTTACTTAATATTTGGCAAATCCGCAAAAAATAACTTATGGGAAGAATCCCAGGCTTTTCCTCTGGGACCTGACAACCTCCCCCGGCCGCTTCCCATTGACTTTCCGCGGCTGAGCACACACAAACCTCGGTTTTCCAGCCGGAGCCGCCCGCAGCGCCAACTCCGCGCTGGGCGAGCTCCGCGGGCGCGGCGCCGGTCCCGGCGGGGACCCCGCACGGCGCCGGTCCCGCGGCACCCCGGGGCACCCGGGCCGGGCATAAACCGCAGCCCAGCCGGGCTCCAGCCCCTCGCCCTGCCGGGAAAACTGAGCCGCCCCCGGCACAAAGAGCCGCATCCCCCGAGCCGCGGGCAGGATGCGGCCGGCGCTGCCCCCGGCGCTGCGCTGGCGCAGCCCCCGCCCAGCGGCCGCCGCGGGGTGCGGTGCAAAAAAATAATTATTGGGGGAAAAAAATTTAAAAAATAACATAAAAAATAAAAGAAAGATTCAACCACGGTGGCTCAGGACGGGGCAGCGCGCCGGGCACCGAGCATTCATCCATCACCCATCCATCCATCCGCGCCCCCATCCCACCTTGCATCCCGCCGCCGGCTCCACACCGGAATCCGCCGCCGCCGCCGCCGCCGCTGAAATACGGGGCAGGCGGGCGGACCAATGGGGGCGGAGAGCGCCGCGCCCGCAGCCAATGGCGGCCGCCCGCCGCGGCGCCCGGCCAATCAGAGCGCAGCTCATTCGGCGGCGGCGGCCGGGCGCGGCGGGGGCGGCTCTGGCCGCTCCTCGCCCGCCCCCCGCGATTAATTCTTTGCCTCCCTTTTTCCTCCCTTTTCTGCTTCCCCACCCCGCCTTGGTTTTCCCCGCCCTTTTTCATTCTTGTTTTTTTATTTCTCTCATCTCCCTCTCTCTCGCTCCCCTTTTTTAACTTCTCTCTGCCCTTCTTATTTTGGGCAGGGCCTTTTCCCGGATTTTTTTTTTATGTAGTCCCCCCACTGTACATAAATTATAGAGACCAAAAAACTTGGGGAACCCCCGAGGAACTTGTTCTGCTCTGTATGGAAGGATGCTCTTGCCTAAATCACGACCGATGGCTGGGAAGCTCCAGAGAGTGATATTTTAGAGAATCCAAAACGATGAGAGGATATAAACCACCAGAAATAGTCCAGCCAAAATTCGAGCTCAGCCGCTGGTTTTGGCATGGCACACAAGCTCTGTGCATGCCTTCAACAGGCTCCCAGGATGCAGAACCAGCCTTTAAAAATAACAAAACGAAACCAGCAGATGTTTCAACCGCATAGCCCCACTCCAGCATGCAAAGCTGCTTAATCTGTATCACCACTGCGAAATTCTCAGCAAAGTTTCTTATTCAAGTCAAACAATTGTGGGTATAAATACCTGCTTTGCTAAAATATAAGGAATAAACAGCCCTTTAAAAAAAAAAATCAAATTCATTAATATTCATTCTTGCAAATAAACTTTTTAATCAACAAAACTCATGACTGCTTTATATTACAGCAGAAAACTATCTACTGTAGAACAGGGATAAAAATGCCTCAGAATTTTCTTCTGTTTTTCCAGTCTGGTGACCCCAATAATTCTGAAGTTCAGAGACAACTAAAACAAGTGTCAAAGCCTGCACCTCCCATTTCTGACGTTGTGCTCCTTCTTCCTCACTCTCAGCATCTAAAATCACTGAATTGTATTTGCTTAAAGCCCTTGCCTGAGCAGGCCACGTTATGAATATATTCACAGAGTTTGGCTAATACAGGATAACACTGTTTTTCATGAGGCTGTGAAGTGATAAACCCAAGTTTGATGATAATTTACAGGAGAAAGCTTTTCTTTTGCAGATCAAGAGAGGTTTTTTCCTAAGGTGCCCCAAAAGCCAAGAGCACTGTGTGGCTGTGAACTGCTGACAGGCAACCAATAACTGTGACAAATTATACATTCATGGCATCTGCAACAATCGATAAACTGACTCACCAAATTACTAAAATATAGATCACAAAGCATACATTTTTATTAAAGAATAACTTCATGATAACCAAGTAATGTGGATGCTTCCAAGCATAAGATTAAATTACATGCTGAGCAAATCTGGCATTTTGTGATAAACTATGAAAATAGTCTTTGCAACAGCAACTGAGGAAGAACATTGCTGACATAGTCTATGAACATGTCTTATAAAACACAACTGAAAGTAACCAAAAAAAAAAAAAAAAAACAACAAAACAAAATCAACCAAACCCCATAGTGAAGTGGCAGCTCAAGAATTCACTACCATATTCAGAGGAATTACTTTCTAGACTTCTTCTTGTTTTGTAATTTATTCCTTCAAATACAATGCTGATTTTGGTGTTAAAAGTAATAGGAACAGATTACCTACATAGGGGAATAGTTACACCAAATTAATTCCTTAACTAGTCAGACTTCAGCAGTCATTTCTGGAGTACACAAAGATTTTTAGCACATTTAGGATAACAGCAAATGTACTTAAATACACAAAGCAAGTATTTCACCTGATCAACTGACTTTGCTGGTCATAATTTTGTGCCTGCTCAAAAACTAAGTTTAAAGAACTTGCTTTAACATAGGAACACAATGAATCCTGCTGAATTTGAAGGTCTTACACTTTACACATGACAAAGTGTTTTCCTGCATGGATATTTTCCCCTACTGAGGAATGCAGTGAGAAGAGGTTTCCCAGTCTTCTGTAAAGCTGTTGGAGAAGTTCTTCCTTTCTCAGGGAGGAAGATGGAGCATCTCTTATGGCAAAGGCTTCACTAGTGGGAAGAACATACTTAGGCACATCTGTCCACACAATGTCCACTGTCTGTGTTGGGTTATTCCTACACAGCTCTGAACCATGTCCTAAATGAGGAATTTCAAAATACTGAGATGATGCTCATTAAAGTTTACAATTATTAGTTCCTGAAACTCCTTAGTACTTGGTTTCTCTAGGCTAACTATGCCATACCAGCTGTATTAGAAGGCTGTACTAAATTAGTTTTAATCCTCTAAAATGCCAGATAACATGGTGCTTTCAGGGTATCTTCCCATGATTATGTCTTGTCAGATTTTCCAAATACTTTTTTATAGCAAAATATCCAGCATTTCCTGGACAGGGACTTTCATACTTTTGAGTATTTTACATCCATAATGTTCAGCCACTTCCTCAACTTCCCCATATTTCCTAGCTAAACACATTAAATGTGCTGTTTCCCATCCTTCTTTCCAGCTAATAAATAATGGAATCTTAATTCTGAACTGCTGTCATGAAACAAAGCTCAAATAGAGCCTAAGTGATACAAAAACAATATTTGTTTATACTAGATCCATTATTAAGTTAGTTCTTTCTTAAACAAATGACATTTAATAATACATTAAACACATAAACAGGAATATATTCAAAGATATAATCCCATCAGCTCCTTCTCATGCATTTCAACTTCTCAAAGGCAATATCCACATTTCAATCTAATCATTTGTTGAACATTGTTAAGTTAATAAACAGTCATGGTTCCTTAAAAACAGCTTACTTCTTTAATAAGCTGCTGCCTTCCCTAGCTGTGGCAATCTAGATCAGTTTAAAAAAAAATCTATTCTCTGGCATATTATTAGCAACCAGAAACTCATTATGTTATTTTCTTTCAAAATTAAGTATCTTTATTTAGAAAATATACCTACATATCCCCACTTACAGACAACCATTTATCTAAATATTTTAACAAGCGTTCTGCATGGCGATCATTTCATTTACTAAGAAAATACCCACATTGCTGTGAATCTTTTCAGTCCCCAAAACGTGCCTACAGATAGCAGCAGTGCATATTTTAGAGAAGCAGCAAACAGGACCAGCTTCAGAGTTACACCCACCACCCTCCACATGAGATGAGGCGAGAGCATTTTCTCTTGCCATAAATTACCACTCCCTTCTATCAGCAATTATTTAACTTTAAAAAATAGCTGCAATGAGACAAGTTATGAGCTAAAATTACACAAATTTATCCCTGATATTAAGAGTGCATACATGCAGATATGTGTACCTAATCTGCTCTAAAATGTGTAATGTTAAGTATAATAATCACATATTCCAGGGCATCTTTATCTCATCACCCAAATGACATCTCTATGCTAAACATCTGTGAGCCATTCCAGTGGCCAGCAATGCCCATTATTACTTTTTTATCTGGTACCAGTCACTCAATCCTGGCACATTTTATTCTACCACACCTTCTTCCTTCCCAGATGAGTGCAGGGACTTAAGTCCACAGGAGTTAAAGGGACCACCAGCTTCCAGGGGAGGAAAAATAAATCTGTATGTATCTATCTATATATCACTGAGGGCAACAGAGAAGCTGTGT
This sequence comes from Chloebia gouldiae, assembly GCA_003676055.1. Classification (NCBI taxonomy): domain Eukaryota; kingdom Metazoa; phylum Chordata; class Aves; order Passeriformes; family Passeridae; genus Chloebia; species Chloebia gouldiae. The sequence continues at coordinate 41,321,326 of QUSF01000005.1, read as the reverse complement.
CAGGTCAGAAGTCCATACTCTGGAAATATCTGAAGGCTGGAAATATTAGAAATACCATACATAGTTGGCCTGGTTTTGCTTTCTGTTTGGTACAGGACCTTGGGCTAGAGGGCACTTTATAGCCTGACCCAGCTCAATAATCATTTCATTAAGTACTTCAAGACTAAATTGCATCATTCTTTTCTTGGAAACTGGAATGATTGAATATCTTAAGTTACTCAAAAGCAAATTAAAATGTGTCTACTTCTGCACTACTAGTCTGACTCAAAGCAAGCACCTCCCACGTTGTCAGAGGTCTTGGTAGACCACTGTGTCTCCAAAAGTACCAACATTTCTGCTAAATCTCTATCAGGCTGAGAAGTGCTGCCTCTCAGACAGCTGCATTTATCCTGTCTGTACCCCCAGTTCTCACAGAATCACAGAGTGGTTTGGGTTGGGAGGGATCTTAAAGATCATCCAGCTCCAACCCTCTGCCATGGGCAGGGATACCTTCCACTGTCCCAGGCTGCTCCAAGCCCCTTCCAACCTGGCCTTGGACACTGCCAGGGATGGGGCAGCCACAGCTTCTCTGGGCAACCTGTGCCAGGGCCTCCCCACCCTCACAGGGAAGGATTTCTTCCTTGCATCTGATCTAACCCAGCCCTCTGCCAGTTTGAAACCCTTCCCCCTTGTCCTGTTTCTCTGTGGCCTTGCCAAAAGCCCCTCTGCAGCTCTCATGTCACTCCCTGTAGGTTCTGGAAGATGCCCTCTCAGCTGTCTCCATAGCACAGGTGCTCCAGCCCCCGAGCATCTTCGTGGCCTCCTCTGGATTTGTTCCAACAGATCCACGAATTTCTTACTTTGAGGCTCCAGAGCTGGACTCAGTAATTCAGGTGGGGTCTCGTGGCTTCACCTTCAGCCGTTCCCCAAGCGGCTCCTGGTGGGTGAGGGCAGGGAGGTGACACAGGAGGGCAGGCAGGTGACACAGGAGGGCAGGCAGGTGACACAGGAGGGCA